>WOGN01001913.1:0-17888 GCA_015342105.1 Leptinotarsa texana
CACGGTACTGATGAGGAAATATTGTGAAACGGCCAAATAATTAGTATTTATTACTGTACCAGGGACGCTTTGAACATAAAAGCACTGGTAGTATATACATTTTCTATTTGCCGGGCAGTGATTATGAACACCCCTCGTAGTGCTCTTATTTTTATTGCCGTTCCAATTGGGAATGGATAGACTATACCCAATTCTCAACCCTATTTGTCCTATTTGTACAGTCCATTAACCTCCATGTACCGTAGTGTCAATAAATACTCTTTAGATCTATCAATTTAGAAATAGTTTGTATAGATTACTTCCTATTTGAATATCACAATGTTCACTTATACTTTCATTTTTCTAGAAATAATAATCCTATCTACTAATGTATACCCCTTTCAATGAGCCCTAGTCTTCCCGATGTATTATAATGAATAAATAAATAAATAAAAACTGGAAAATCATTATAACAATTTTCTGATCGCGGATAATCGTTTATTCTTTTATCTAATAGGTTCCTGAATCTTCTCAATTCTTGATTTTGATATTCAATAAGTTGAAATCATATTTTTCCAATAAAGGTCGAAAGTGGGCGAGTTTTGCTCAAGCTAGAGTACACGTTTTAGGACGAACTTTCAACTCTCTGGGATAATTATAAATATTGGTTTCACAGTTTCGAGATGTTCAACTTTTTTGTGAGATTTCCTCCTCTTTTTGAATCTTTTTTGAAATTTAAAGAATATCCAATAAGTTTTGGGATATTTGAAAAAAACAAGCTCTTTCTTTCTATCATTGATTGTTTATAACTTTTGCAGGCGGCACTTGATTTTTTCAAAAAGCATATACAGGCTATTGATATTGATATTGATATTGATATTTATTTATTGGCTACGTTATATACATGAAATATTTGTAGCAAGTCAAATAGGAACATATTCACACTCGTGTTCTTGAAAAATTCATATAAATATACCCACACACACATATATACACATATACATACACATATACACACATATATACATGTATATAGAAACATACACTGTCGTAAAACAACTAAAACTAATACTTAAAAAATATACAAGTCATTTCAAAAGTTCAGTAGTTGGCGTACTCATATATTCGTCAATCGAATAAAAACAGTTTTGTATTAATACATTTTTTATTGTCGCTTTAAAGTTTGCTGGTCCTAGTTTCTTAATTTCCGCTGGTAGTTTATTATATATATCCAAATCGAGCGAATTTTTTTTTGATATTCCTAGTCTAAACCTCCTATTCAATAGAGAATCGCCATGCCTAGTGTTATAATTATGGTTTGAACTATTTGTGGAAAAAGTGTGGCAATTTTTATGGATCTCTAATAAACATTGAAATATAAATATAGAGGGAACTGTCATAATTCCTAATCTTATAAAATGAGATTTGCATGAATCTCTCGGACCCAATCCTACAATGATTCTGACCGCACGTTTCTGCATCACAAAAATCCTGGAAGTATGGCTAGAGTTACCCCAAAGTAAAATTCCATAAGTCAGGTGGCTATGGACAAGAGAAAAGTAGGAAATCATGAGTATATCTGCGCTGACAGATCTTTTCAGTCTTCTCATGAGAAAGAGTTGACAAGCCAGCTTCTTCGAAAGAATATCAATATGATGGGACCATTTAAGTGACTGGTCTAAAGTAATACCTAATAGCTTCACAGACTGATTACTGTTAGATGAAAAATTGGAAGAAAAAATCAATTTCTGTGTTTTTGATTGGTTTTGTGTCAGACCATTCGGTATTAACCATTCATCGATCTTTTCAATCAAGGTTTCATCCTTCTGTTTCAAATTGACAAGATTCGAGTCCGAGAAATAAAATGTAGCATCATCTGCATATAAAAGCCCCTTCACAAACTTAAGGTGATCAAATATATCATTGATATAAATAATGAACAGAAGTGGTCCTAGAACCGATCCTTGAGGTACACCACAAGTGATATCCCGAAATGAAGAGGGTACAGAGTTCAGATGAACTGTTTGACTACGCCCTGTGAGGTAAGATTTGAAAAATGTGTTTGTGACTCCTCTTACACCATAGTATTCAAGTTTGTCAAGTAGAACTTGATGTGATATGCAATCAAATGCCTTGCTCAAGTCACAAAAGGTAGATGCCGTGAATTTCCTTTTTTCAAAAGCATCCACAACATCGTTCACCAATCTCGACACAGCATGTATAGTTGAGCGGTTTTTCCTAAATCCATATTGATGTTCATTCAAGTATTTGAATTTTTCAAAGTATTCAGTTAATCTTTTCTTAACTATGATTTCAATCACCTTGCCAATAATGGGAATAATCGATATTGGACGATAATTTTCCAACATGTCAATGTCACCTTTTTTGAAAATTGGAATAAGTTTCGTTTTTTTGAAAATATCAGGAAAAAATCCTTGACTGAAACACAAATTGCACAGTATAGCAATGGGTTCAGAGATAATATACACTATTTCTTTCAACATCACACTATTCAGCTCATAAATATCGAAACAATTCGATTTTTTCATGTCATTTATTACCTCTATGACCTCGTTGCGTGTGGTTGGACCTAAGAAGAATGAATTTGTATTAGCAGGTATTGATTTTAGATAGTTTCTTGCTGAGTGAGTTGTTTGTGGCAGTTGATCAACTAGTATTTTGGCAATAGTAGAGAAATAATTAACAAACTCTTCTGCGTTTAAATTAGGTGATGGGTGGGTATTTGAACTTTTTTTTCCTCTTTCTTGGTTAATAATTTTCCATGTATCCCTGGCCCTATTATTCGAATTAAGAATGTAGGAGTCATATTTCAGACGTTTTGCTTCTTCAAGCGAGCAATTATAGTATTTCTTGAATTCTTTGAAGATCTCTTTATCCTGTGTCGAATTACTAGAATCACTTATTACTTTCAATGCATTCAATGTGTTTCGGATTTCTTTCAGTTCCTGATTGAAAAAATTCAATGGTGATTTGCAGTTATTGTTGGCTGTCTTCCTTATTGGAAAATTTTTTGTAACTTGATATTGTAAGGAACTATTTAAATATTGCGATAAGATGTCGACGTCAGTACAAGTATGAAATATATTCATATCCAAGTTTTCGATTGATTCTTTGAATTTGGATAAGTTACGAGTTGTAACTTGACGAAATGAAATTTTTTCAGGACTATCATTGGAAGGTGCAATAATTTTAATATATTGACCTCGGTGATCAGATAAACATGTCTCTAATATCCCAACATCGTACAATGAAGAGTCGAGATTTGTAAGAATGTTGTCAATGCAAGAAGTGGTATCGGTTAAAGGATCAATTCTGGTGTACTCTTTTATAGTTATTTCCAGCCCAAAGGAAGTTGCAAGGTTTCTAATTTCTCTCGAAATACTGTTATCGATTTCAAAGTGTATATTGAAATCGCCCGAAACGATTACTTGATTATATATGTCTGATAGATCCGATAATAACTCTTCAAGTTTACTCATGAACAAATGAACATCTCCACGGGCACAAGATCTGTATAGAGTTATTAAAACGATGTTAAGTTCAGTTAATAATATTCCGCAAAACTCAGCATGAAATGCTACATTATATTTATTTAAATTCAGGCGTTTGAATTTAATGTGTGTTCTCACAAAAATTGCCACACCTCCGTGTATATATAAATATACGTGTAACCGTTTGAATTTCCTCCCTATTTTGACTTGAATAAATCTTCATTTTCATGGCCTTTTTGATATCGGTTACACTGTATCCATTCGATCTTATAGTCACTTGAAGATGCCCAAATTATTCTTGTAGGTGTTCCGGTTCACATATTCTACGGGCACGTTCTGTCAGTGTGTTGATAATTCCCCGCTTTTGACTTGGATG
The DNA here is from genome assembly GCA_015342105.1 of Leptinotarsa texana. Taxonomy (NCBI): domain Eukaryota; kingdom Metazoa; phylum Arthropoda; class Insecta; order Coleoptera; family Chrysomelidae; genus Leptinotarsa; species Leptinotarsa texana. Next base: position 3,868 of record WOGN01001913.1, read on the forward strand.
GTGGTTCGAAAGTGCATGCAGATATCTGTCCGTATGTGTCGGTTTTCGATACACTTTATGTGTCGGTTTTCGGTACACTTTATGTGTCAGTCTTGTGCCACGCCTTTCTAGATGTACTGGCGAAACGTTAGGTTAGGTTTGGTTAGTCCTAGTTTGGAACAGTACCAAACTACGACGGCCTTTAAACCCGAATGAAGATTGTAATGAAAATCTCGGCCGCGAAAGCCTTAACCGATTTATAGATTGTTTATTGTTTTTCAGGTGTTGTGAAAGTTGCACATTGCAGTATTTATAAGAGAATATCTGATTTGAATTCTCAAAGTCATAAAAATTATGGAAAAAAGACTGATATATTTAAGTTTGGTTTATTATTACTATCTGTTTTAAAAGGCTGTCCTGTATCTGAAGAAGACTTGGATCCGCCTAGTGGAATCAATTCAAAGTTGAAGGACTTTTTGTCAAGGTATGATATTTTAAAAATAAATGTTTGTAATTAAGTGATTTAGTGATTCTGTGATTCAGTTATACTAAAGAATAAGGTAGCATATAAAATAATTTTATCATGAAGAGGTTTTTGACTTGCACAGAGGTTTTACAACTGATTTATATGGTATTATATCAAATTACCCTTTTGAGTTTACACCTACTGAGAAAAACCTTTTGGTTTTGGGAATTACAAGGCTTACCTGGGCTATAATTTCATTCTATAATTTAAATTAACAATAAGTCAGGATTTTACTAGAAACATTCATGTGAATCAGACCTGCAGCTGTCTTTAAAAAAAAATTGAAAATGAATCGTACAAGAATGAATATGTAGTACGTTTTTCTACTTGAGATTGGCCTTTGAAACAATATACAGGGAAATATTGTTAACGAAGCCAAGGGAGTACGGATCTGTAAATGTTTGAGATTCGAATAATTTGTATAGATGAAGGCAAAGAGTTGACTCAAAAATATTTCCTATAACGAATTACTTAATGAAGCCAGAGTCTCACTAGCTTGTTCTAATGGAAATATCAATATTGCTGTTCATAAGATGAGTACAATACAATAAACTGTATTAATTAGTTTAAAAAAAATATAAATTTCAGTGCTGTTATAAAAAAAATCACTTCACATGTAAGAGGTTTTGTGAAAAAAATAATATCACGAATGTCAACTTGTCATTCAAATATGATTGAGAGTTCGTTGAATATTTTTCGCTTCATTGACTCCGTGATTACGTGGTATCGAATCTGCATCTGCTCGCTCGACTCCATAGTTTTTAATTTGGAGCCGAGAATAAATTATATCTATATCTGTTTGACTATACATTGCATCAAAAACGTACTATCTTGTCTGAGTTCTAATGACAATATTGTTTATTATTTACAATGATCTGACATTGGAATGTCGAAGATATCTGTCAATTGCTCCTGTTTTCAAGCTGTCAAGTACACATGCATTATTAATTACATATTATCTATTGTCAAATTAGCCTTGCTAACATACCATATGTCTGGCAGCTCTGGGATTTTGCTTAACTTTTGTTAGAACCAGCTAATATGAAAATATTATATTTAGGTAAATTGATGGATGTAGCCATTACTACATGGTAGGAGATCATGATGAAAAGAGAAATGAAAATTTCTATGTTTCTTACCACTTTTATTTGTAACTAACGTTACTGCAGTTTCCTCCTATATGGACATTGCAATAAACTGAGTTTATTGTTTAAGTTTGAGAATGTCCATATAGGGCAAAACTGCAGTAACGTTAGTTACAAATAAAAGTAGTAAAAAACATAGAAAATTTTCATTTTTCTTTTCATTATTATATTTAGAATCATTTTCATTTTTAGGTGTCTCGAAAAAGATGAATCCCAACGACATTCTGCAGCTCAGCTTCTGGGCCACCGATTATTCCTCGATTCCGATCAATCTCCTCCTAAGGCCGAAAAAAAAGAACTGGATATTTTACACGATTTAAACTCATATGATGAATTAATCTTAGCTAATGATATGTCACGAATTAACAAAGAATTTGAATTGATAGGTAGAATTGGTTCGGGCGCCTTTGGTAGTGTCATAAAAGTAATAATGAGATTGTTTCAAATACCTTTGCCTTCTATTGATTTGTTTTATTTCAGGTGAGAAATAAGTTGGATGGGCGTGACTATGCCATTAAGCGAATAAAGCTAAATACAAAAAATGAGGTATTAACAAAGAAAATAATAAGGGAAGTGAAATTGCTCTCGAGATTGAATCATGAAAATGTAGTTCGATACTATAACTCGTGGATTGAAAAAGCTACAATCAAAAAAGAAAATAATACTAGTACTGAATCTCTGATGGAAAAAACCAGACCAGGACCAGAGAAAAAGGATAAGGTTGGTGCCTTTTTATGAAAAGTTGATATGAATTAATATCCAATCTATTTAGTTTATTGATATTATTAAATACACAACTGAACAGGTTTGTGAAGTCTCAGCATGTTATGTGCTGAAAATGTTCTATAAGGACATTTTCAAACTTATATATTGTATAAGTTTCAAAATGTCCTTATATATTGTCCTTATTGGACAAAACTGCAGTAACGTTATTCACAAATGAAAGTGGTTAAAACATAGAAAGTTTAATTTCTCTTTTCGTCATTATTATTTCCTACCATGTAGTAACGGCTACATCAATCAATTAATTGATTAATTAATCATCATTAATCTACATCTTTATCACGAACGAGTCTTTGTGATCAGCTGTGATGGCGCCATGGCAACAGAATTCAGAGTGGGGACGGAGAGAGAGAGTAATAGATAGAGAAAAAGTGAATAGAGAATAGAGGAATAGAAACTCGGAGAGGGGAAATATAGGTATCACACAGCTGCACACATAAAACTTTATTGACGAATTTTTGTTATTTCGGCTTGCGGAAATCGTCAGATAATATATTTTTCGTTATCCTTGAATTATTTTCTTCGAAATAAAAAAAAATTAGCTACGCTCGAAGAATGTCGAAATGACGTTATTTTTTTACAACTTTGCTGCCCTCCCCTTTTTTTACGTCACTCTCAAATTGTCAGATTACTGGAATATACACTTTTTAGCAGGTAATTAACTCACCCTGCCTTAATCTGACGCGCTCGAGATTTTCTAATGATCAATTTTTTTACTAATCTGATCATTTATCCCTCACAGGCGGCTTTATATATGCGGCTCATATTTGGTGGAGGTACTTAACCGGGTAAAAGGTATCACCCTGTATATTAATCTGCCGCGCTTTGGTAAATCCCGAAATCCCCGCTTGGGCTCCCCTATTATAAGATTTTGAACTGTTTAGGAATTGATAAAAAACAAGGTGGTGAAATAAACATATATTTTATATAGTAAGATCAAACAATTTAGGTCAAACCTCATGCTAATATATTCTAAAGGTTTTTCAGAATTTCAATTGTTACCCTTGTGAAAAAAGAAAATGAATAATCTGAAGGAAAATTATCACAAGGGTGAGAAATGTTGATTTTCGAAAACATTGTTTTGAGCTGGTTGCCTATGCACTTAGTGGCACATAAATTGTTGGAATGATTAAGAAATTCTGCCTCTAGATGTATGATACAGCATAAAAATTAATCTAGAGGCATATATAAACTTCCAAACGGTTATCCACGTTATCCATTTTTTCAATGAATGTAGCCGTTCTTATTGCTGCTGATGGTATCTGATTGAAACTGGCATAGGTATTCATCGCTGTAGCTACCGAATATCTGAAAACTTGGCTGGCTAATTTAACCTCCATCCTTTGAAAATTAGTTGGAAATAGATGACAATCAGTAAGTTTTGGTGATAGTCTATATTGCTTTTCCTTATCCAAGTTGTAAAGTTGTTCAAGATGACTTTTGTTCGTGGTATATTCATCAAATTTCTAAATCTCGTCAAAAAATGGTTTCTGCTACACTTCAGGAGTATCAAAGAAGTTGAATATTTTTTTTTCATTAACAAAGAAATATGGCTGCTTTACAGTCACTTCGAAATCTTTTCTGGCAAGTTTATAAAAATTAGATCTCAAATCTGAAATGATACCCCTAACTCTCAATCCAATTTTTGATAATTGCCTGATAGCTTCAATCATAATACTTTTCATATCCAGTATTGATAATAATAATAATAATAATAATAGATAGAGAGCGCTGGTCATTACGGTGACCAGCGCTCACTATGTACTAATAATAATATTTATTTGGTAAATAGGATACATTCCTAATATACCTACAATAACAAAATTATAACTAACAAATAATTGGTGTGGATGAATTGATGAAAAAGTAGCAACAGGCTGTTTCCAGTTCGAATGTACGCCTTTTGCAATGACTACCAAGGCATAATTCCTCAAAATCAACTAGTCTATCAGTTTCTATATTAGAGAATGAGTGTAACTTTGATGCTCATTTCATCGAAACAAATTTTGCAATCCTTATTTTGATTACTGAAGTCATTGATTTTGAATCAATCCACTATATATTGCCTATAACAATTTATTTTATGATTTTCGTTATATGTTCATTACTTCAATCTTACATAATGAATAATAGAAAAACATACCTTTTTTTGTCTATTGGAAATTGAAAAACATGAATGCCGACATCACCCTTCAAATTACAGCAACCCACAGTTGCTCATTTTGAAACTTGACACAAATTTTTCACAAATACAAAACCACCACTTACAACGACTCACTCTGTAATAATATTCCATGCCTCAATTTGGCTCGCTTGGTAAATACATCAGATTCAGTCGGTTGCGCTGTAGTTCGGCCGCACATGAAATTCGAGGTGGGGAATCTTGACCCAAATATGGCGAAGACTGAATTACCTACTTAGTTCCAGTAAACAACTCAATCATAGGCAGTATCTTAGCAACAAGCGTAAATGCCGGTCTGTTTATATGTATATTATTGGAATTTATTGTATTATAATTATGAATGTTTTTATTGAATTTGATGTTATCTTTAAAATATTCTGGTGCCATTCCATTTACAATTCTGTATACTAGAGTCATTGTAAAATAGTAGAGTCTACTTTCAACTCATAACCAATTCAAACAATCAAGTATACTTTTTATGGATGTACGGCGATTTGTTCTCTAGATTACTCTCTTCCCTCAATTTTGTAGTTTTTGTAACATATTTAATTTATTGAGGTTAAATAAAAATAATAATGACGCACAATAATCAAAGTGTGGTAGAATAATGGTATTGTAAACTGTTACTTTCAACTACATTGACAAATTTTGTGCTATTCTACTGAAAACATATCAGTTTTTTCGATATTTTCTCATGTATATATTCAAAGTGATTGTCAAAATTTAAAAAAATATTCAGTTGAAAACCAAGGTATTTGACTGATAACACAACATCAATTTTTTTATTATTGATATTGAGGTTTATACTGTTGCTATCTAGAGAACTGTATTTATATTTCGTTGTGAATATCACCGCTTTTGTTTTTGTTACGTTCAACTTTAATTTTTTAGTGCATAAATACCCATTTACCGCTCCTAAAATCCTGTCCATTTTATGAATAGCTCTACCTAAATTCATATCGCTATAATTAGTATTATCATTCAAAAGGAAGCTGTTGAAATTTCATGATATTGTACTCATAAGTTTGTGAGTTATTGTGCTAAGAGTGACACTACTTTTGTTGCTTTCAAAACAATGGATCAAAAACAATTTCATGTTTGAATTTCACACTGCTTCTTGATGGGAAAAATACCGTTCGAGCGCATTTTCTTTCTTTAGCCCAGGATTTTTCATCTCATGTATTAGATGTCATTTTATCAAAGTTTGCCTTAGATTGTAGTGTTTGTAACATTCAGAGAAATTATTCTGTCTCACCAGAGTCACGTATGTGTATATTGCATCGTTATCATTATCGTATACGCCTTGAATTATATGTCACAGTTTGTTTCTCCACTACAGCTACAACTAATTTAATAGAGTAATATCAAACTGGGCTTTGAAAACTTTCCCGAGTTGAATATGGAACAGTTCCACGTATGTATATATTTTGTTGACCAAATATTTGGATGATATGGCGAGATTCCTTCCAAGTTGAGTTGGCGTTGTGTTTATTGAAGCTTATAGTTTGACCAACTCTCGTATATACAATTACGTTTGACAACCTGCTAAGGGAGCTTTGTTTCATCCTTTGATCGTATTATAATTCCAGACACGAGTCTAAGTGTCTAGGGCGGCAATGATATGCATACTTTGGGCCCAATTGAATTGCTACATCTAAATATTTCCTTCTAATATTTCAGATTAATATACACTTCGTTCTTTGAATCAAAGTTTTTGCATTTTGGAATATTATAATCTGAACTTATGCAATTTTAGGAACCTTTAGTGTAGTAATGGATATAACCGGATTTTTTTACCAACACCAAATCATTATTTTTTACACCTCGACACGTGTTTCGATCACCAAGTGATCATCTTCAAAGAGGAAGATATAAAACTATTAACTAACGTGAACTAACCCTTTTTATGCTATATAGATATCTCTACAGGTAAACCATCCAGGTGTACCACCCATACAGGTATACCAACCAATTTTGCCAAGATAGGCAATATTGTGAAATCAATTTTATTTAGCTGAAAATTGTTTTACATACAGCTTTAACAGTTAAATATATACTGTAAAATAATAGATAAGGTTAGCTCGCGTTAGTTTTTAGTTTTAACCTTCCTCTTTGAAAATGATCACTTGGTGATCAAAACACGTGTCAAGGTATTGAAAATAACGATTTGGTGTGGGGAAAAAACTCCAGTAATATTCATTATAATCTGAGTTGTTCAAATTCAACTAAATCCCATCATAGTTTCATCAGATTTTTTATGTGATATAGAAAATTCAGTGTTATACATTGAAGTATGTTTCATTGAAAGAATACAATTGGCAAATTGACAAAAGTTTCTATTTTATTTGGAAGTTTTATAGAACTGAGAAATTTTGGAAAACGTATTCTGAATGCTGCTATTTTTGATTGAATTTTTTGTGACGTTGAGGGATATAGTGTAAATATCATATCTCTCTATCTGTAGAGTCGGAGGATGAGTGTAGATTCACAGCACTTAAGCCACATGTGACCCATTGTCCATCCTGCCGAGGAGTTGTCCTCCTAGGTCACCGTCCATCCTGTCCTTTCCAGGAAGGTGAACAGGTCACTAGAAAACATCTCCTCCCACATGTGATTCATTGTACATCCTTCCGAGGAGTTGTCCTCCTAGGTCATCGTTCATCCTGTCCTTTCCAGGAAGGTGAACAGGTCACTAGAAGACATTTCCTTCATATTGGCAGGTGTAAGCCAAGACTCGCCAAACACACTCTCTTTGGCAACCTTGAGGTGTCTCAACGTGGCCTCCGTGAAGGTTTTTCCAAGGTGCAGCGATATTACTGTCGTGAGGCCGCTTTCCTGCAGGGGAAGTCGGTTTCTTGCCTTTATTCAAGGCGGAATTCTTGGCGCCAGCAGCAGGAAGTGCCTTTGCTGGTGGAGGTGATCTGTTTCCAAGCGGGAGATTGGGGTGGACATTTCTGTTCATCCCCAGCCACCGCTTTAGATTAAGGTGAGCACTTCTGTCCATCCTCGGAATTGGTTTTTGTTTTTTTATTTCTGTTTTTGTGTTATTTCATTCATGTGTGTTCCTACGAGTAGCAAGGGAAGAGTTGGTTACCTATGGCAGAGCCCCACATTATCAGAGGTAGGCTGATTACAATGAGGTTTTGCTTCCCCAAGGGGATCGTTCCTAACTGCATATCACCCTACAGCTATTCAGCTGTCGGCATGATTCCTCATACCTTAGCTTGGGTAGGCTGGTCTACGGAGGTATGTTTTGCAAAGGCTTTCCCCTCACCTTTTTTATTTCTACCATTACCAGGAGTCCGGCGACCTCGTCCGTAAGGCCACATTGGCTTCCCGGACAGGGCCTCCAGTCCCCTGGCCATTCTCCTATCCGCCACCTGGAGACGCGCCACCTTCTATCCGCCAACCCACGGGTATAAATATCCTCTCTGAAGAAGCTTTCTGGACATCATTATTCTTTATATAAGTAATAATAAGTGGGTACTAATATAAAGTTTTTCGAGGAATAACAAAGGTGAAACCCGTTCAGAAATCCGATAGATGGCTTTTCCGTAAATGAATATGTCTTTGCCTTTTCCTAATCAAAATTGTTTTTGTCTTCAACATAATAGGTTAAAAGTTACAACCCTAAGGCAGCAGTCAAATTTTTTGTACATCTCATGAATGGTTTCCTCGTGAAGAAAATGAGTTCACGTTTATTTCAAAGTCATAACCCGAAGGCGACTATAGATATCAATCAAAACGTCGTGAAGTAACTTGGTTTGAATTTTTCTGCTCATTTTTGTTATATTTTTTTATCATTAATCTTGTTAATTTTATTCAATTATATTTTCTTTCAAAATATCACTTTTGCTCGTGAGTATAAATTTTGTTTCAAATTTTTTTACATATCGTCTTTTCGGTTTCATTTGTGAATAATTTTTCGCCGCTTCAATTCTCTTTCTATGTTTCGAACCTTGGACAGTTATATCTCCAGAGTTGGTATTATCCAACACTAAATTTTTGTTATTGAAGAGTTCATTTTTCATTTTGTGAAATAAGTAACATTCATTAGATGAGGATGATACTCATTAGGGTTTATGTTCAGTTGTAAATGGTTTTAATGAATGGGCGTTCATTTTCCAGGACTGTCCAACATTTTTCGTCCTCCAAGTCCGTTTCACTATACACCGTCAGTTGAATTGAATATTCATTACACCCATTGTATATACTTGTTTGGAAACTCCACCCTGTTTCAATTCATTACACGTGTCCTAAGCTAGGGATGAAGCAGATCAACCAACTAATGCAGAGTCTGGATTAATTTTAATGGACCGATTTGGATTTCAATAATCCTTCTGAGAAGTGGCAGCTCGTGACCTATTTAGTTGAATTTACACAGTGCCAAACAACAGAACCGGATCGAGCACAATGCAGAACATACAGAATACATTATTCTTTGTTGAGTTTATATTCGCTTCGTGATTCGTACCTTCCTGAATATTATATGTCGCTGAAAGCAGTTAGTTTCAGTTCTGCTAGTTCACTTATTTATGCCTAAAAATTAAGCTCAAACACGAAATATAATCCAAAACTTCTATTTTACTCTCCGACTTCGTTAAAGTAGATATGCAGTTCTTATCTAGGCGATGCGACAAATGAAATATCAAATTGAGAATGGAGTTCAACTTTGAATATAAATATTGTAATTCTTGTTAACTGGAAGGTACTTTTCCTGATAGCTGGAAAGTGTCACGGATAATTAATTGTATGGCCTAAGAAAAGTGATGTATTGAGTTACAATGACCTCCGCCCGGTTAGTATACTACTATGTCTGTCGAAGGTAATTGAAAAAATAATCGGCATTCAAATAAGACATCATCTAAAAAAAATACTATATATATTGCCTTCTGAACATTTGGGGTTCAGACCAGCACACAGTAGTGCTACAGCCTTGCTATACATTGTTGATTATATTATAAGAGAAACAAATGCAGAAAAAACAACTGTTCTTATTCTTTTATATTCAAAGGCATTTGATACGATAAATCACAGAATTTTACTCTCTATTTCACATTTTATATGTTTTTCGGATAGTGCAATTAGTCTTATGTGCTATTATTTATAGTACAGGAGTCAATATGTGGAGACAGTTGTGGGTCAGTTAACGAGAGAAGAAGGTCACTGGTGAGGTTCCACAAGGGTCTATACTTGCCCCGTCCTATTTATTATGTACAGAGTTGATTTTATTTCGAGCATTACAACTTGTAAATTCTACTTTTATGCTACAGATACACAGCTATATCACTCATTTTCTCCAGAAGATTGGTTTGAGCCACAAAAATTTTTATATGAAGATAATAACCGATTAGTAGAGGTATCACAAGTGCATAAGTGAAAAATCAACACACACAAGTTCAAAGGTGCCCAGTGATCTGAATAATCGATAGAAATCGTCACGTTGCGAGGTTTATTTCTCTCTGCTTTTGCGCAACTATAACGTTCCTTTTTTGAATCGGATCGTGTGATGAAAAGTGGATCCGCTATCATAACAGGAGACTTTCAGTTCAGTGGTTGGACACCGATGGGGCAACCTAGACACTTCCCAAAGGCGAAAAATGAACAAAAAAAGGCTATGGTCACTATACGATGGTCAGCGTGGTCACTATACGATGGTGTATCGTCGACATAAATAGACATCGCATCTGCAGAGGTATACCTAATTTTATTCAGATATAATGTAAATAGTACAGGCCCCAATATGAACCCCTGCGGTTTCTCATGGTACTGCAAAGGTCCATAAGAATTAGTATTATGCTCCTGTTTTTCAATAAAGTTTCTATTCAATTCAAAGGTTCTTTGCATATACCGTATTTGGCTAACTTAGCTAATGATGATGAATGTTGACGCAATCGAATGCTCTGCTTAGATCGCAAAACACTTCAACAAGGCACTCGCCCACCTTAATTTATTTCACACTATTGTTATAAAAAACGAATTTAAGGCCGTAATTGTTGATTGTTGTTGGTTTATAAATCCATGTTGATTCTGATACAAAATATTGTTTACTTCCAAGAAAGCATTCAATCTATTCAAAAAGGCATATTCAAAGAATTTTCACACGGACATAGCTCATAATCCCCTAATCGATGTGGGGTTTATACAGTAGAGACGTATATTATTGTGGGGGATTAAAAAATGGTATAATGGAACCAAAGGAATGGAACAAGAAGAAAATAAGAGACATTTTCAAACTTGTTGAATAATTTTAATATCGTACAGGCACCAATGATTAATTTATGCTATGTGGTCATAAAAGTCTGATTCGACAGACTCATGGAAAAAGTGACGAGCGCTATTGAGGTATATAAGGATTTTGAGATGATGGGCATCTAGAGAATCACAGTCCAGGAAGTAGAGTATTAAATGAATATAAGAAATTGAGAGAGCAAAAGTGGCTCAGATATATTAAACTTAAGACTCAATAATTGTTCGTACTAGGAAGGAGGTGAGAAAGAAATGAGTATGGATATATAGAAATGAATTGCGAATGAAAATCCAAAGAGACTAGAACTGTGTTGTAGTTAGAAAAAAGACTAATGTCTGAAGGCCAAACGACTAGGTGAGCCAATAGAGTTTTCACGCATGGTACGATGATTCAAAATTAGTAAATTGAAAAGAATATTCTTTGTCAGGAAAACGTATGAGATTTTCCTCGTGTAATATTTTTACCAACAACTTTTTAAACGGACCTTGTAATCAGAATCCCATCATTTCCAGTCAAATTTTTTGATTGAATCGTTGAAAAATCCTCCGATGGAAAGTAATGAAGACGGTTCAGTTCGTTCATCAATTGAATTTCTAATTGAATCAATATCCATTTTCGGAAGCTCGTTTAGTATTAGAAAATTCCGATTCCTACCAAATAAAACGACTGCTTGTTCGATTTGCGACTCTTCTAGCGCTTACTTTGTGATTCTTCACGTGCTTTTTCTCTAATGAGCCCACTTTGAGGAGGAAAATCGGTTCGAGTAATGGTCCCGAAAGCTGCAATGTCTTCAATTACGTTAGTTACATTTACGACATTTATTGGGTATAACAGAGTCATTTATTATCGGAATCCTTTCAAGAATGTTCATCGTAACTCCGGCATTATCGACAGCAATTACTTTGAAATGTTAGACTTAAGTGCGGCATATAAATATGTAACAAATTCTGACGAACCCTCTTGATCGATTTTCTGCGATATTCGTAAATATTTCATAAATACTAGGCGAGATGCTAGCGTTAGGTGATGAAGATCTCTCCTCCGTGAAGAGCGAACAGGAATTTAAAATTGGAGGGATGCCGTTTATCTAAGTGATGTAAGTGAGTCAAAGTTTAGAGTGTGTCTCGTCATGAATGTAAATTTGATGCTATGATCATATTTTCATCGCCATTATTGGTAACAAGATTTCATCCCACTAGAAGTTGATAAATTCGCCAATGGCGAACTTGAACTGAAAATATGGTTAAGATAGATAAATAATTGAGCTCAGCTACTTCTCTATTAGTGATTCGACGTTTCTCCGTAACAATTTTTTTTACTTCTTCAACATTTTCAACGTATTTGTTTGAAGGTAGTTGACAATGTTTCGTAGTTCATTTCATCAGTTCGGACTTCCATTGTCTAATATATTATAAATTGATTTGAAAACCCTGAAAAAACAATTACAAAATTAATAAGATTAACAGAAAATAACAATTTTATTAAACAAAAAACTGAAATTACAAAGAAATAACATACAAGCAACAACCAAACAAATACAAATTGAAATATTGATAAAGGTTTAAAAAATAACAATTTAAAAACTATTATTAACAAAAATTGAGAAATGAAGATTAAAAGATTTCAAACCAAGTTATGTCACAATGTTTCGATTGTTGGTATCCAAAATCGTCTTCGGGTGATAACTGGACTCATTCCACCGGGATCTGACTATTTATAGGCTCGAGTACTTTCACCTATCCCCTCTTCACTATTTCCGTTTCATTTGTTTTTAGCGGGAGATGACCGTTTGGCGGGAATTGGTCGTCTTTCACTTGAGTAGAGGTTTCCATATATTACGTATCTCTACGCTAGCTTGACTAAATGCGTTATTGGAAAAAATATTTTTGGACAGATCGAGGCAGAAGAATTCAGAAGGAAAATCAGAGAACAGCTAGATAGAGAACCAGTTCCAACTTCTAAAATCAGCAATGAAGAACGAAGAGCTCTGAACGGGCTATAGAGAGACAACACCATCAAGATCTTACCTGCAGATGAGGGAAACGCTACTGTTGTGAGGGATACTGATCTCTATGAACAGACTACCCAAAATTCACAAAAAGGATGTTCCGCTTAGACCGATCATTAGCTCCAGAGATTCGGCCACTCAGAAATTTTTACTACCAATAATTAAACCACTGCAAGGTAAAACATCATCTTTTGTGAAAAATTCAAGACATTTTGTTGAACTATCAGGGGAAATCGAAGTTAAAGAGCAGGATCAACTGATCTGACCCGAGGTGTGTCAACCTTTCTAATAAAGAATTTAATCAGGATGAGATAAGAATCTTGGAGAAAGCGCCCAAATTCACTCCTCCAGATAACAAAGATAATAGAGAAATCATAGGAGTCCATTTGTAAAACCATACCGTCATCCAGTTCCAGCGAAGTCAAAGAAATAGAGAACATTAAAAAGAAGAGGAGCAAAGACGAAGTTATTTTCACAAAGGCAGACAAAGGTAACAATAATGTATGCATAGAAGCAGGGGAGTACCATTCAAAAATGCAGAACACTGTTAACATACTGGATATCACCCTCTTTAAGAAAGACCCCACGAAATCATTCTCCGATGAAGTCAAAAAGTCCTTGGTAAAAGATGTTCCCCACACCCTGGGATGTTAAGAAAATAATTTGTATGAATCCTCAACCTCCAGAGATGTACGGTTTGATTAAACTTCATAAAGAAGGCAACCCCACCAGACCAGTCGTATCCTATATTGACGCTCCAACCAGTAAGTTGTCAAAATTCTTGAATTCTAAGTTCAGAGAGCTAACAAAATTTACACCAACAAATATCGTGATAAATTCCATAGACCTAGGCAATAAGCTGGCAAATATTAACAACATTAAATACATTGAATTAGTATCCTTTGATGTGAAAAATATGTTTCCAAATATTCCGACGAATGAATGCCTTCCATATATCACTGAGGAACTATGCAACCTCTTCGTGAACTTCCTTAATACTCTACACGATAAGGTAAAATTCACGGTCAAAATAGAACAAAACAACAGCATTAACTTCCAGGATCTCACTTTTACAAAACGCAATGATAAATTTCAGTTCAACATCTATAGAAAAATACCTTCACGGACTATACAATACCGATGGATTC
>WOGN01001914.1:0-17885 GCA_015342105.1 Leptinotarsa texana
TGTTCATATAAAAGTATTTGTTTCGAAAGAATTTTTCTTTCGTGTAATTCAATGTTTATATGAAAGTAGCTGTTTCAGGAGGACTTTCTATTAGTTTGTGTCTAAAAGTTACTTCTTTGTATGATCTACACATTCATGTATAAATTTACTTCCTTTCTTTCTTTGGAAGATTCCCACATCTTTCTTTTTTGTATCAAGATGGAGTAGTAGATAGCTAAAAACTTTCTTTCCCAAAAAATTAATCACTTCTAAAAAATATAACCCCTTCAATTCAAACTATATTGAAATATGGTTACTCGTCAATTTTCAACTCCAACAGGTTTCTTATTTTCAGGGTTCTCATTTGTATTGCGACTATTTCGTAATAATTATGTTCATGTGAAGTACTTACAAACAAGAATTTGGATGGTAGAAATTAGTTTTAGGTTTACCGTCCTTTAAACCCACGATTCCATACAGCATGACGATATAGAAAGTTGATTCCACGAACTTCTTAACGTAATTTATCACCTTCGCAAAAAGAGTCACTTTTCCGAGAATGATTTTTTGTGTTTTCCTGTTATATTTTTCACAACCTTTGGTTACTAAAGATACGGGCCGTAATCAAAATTTTCAATGGCCTCACGAAAACTTTCATCAAAGACCCTCATGCTTCGGTTTCTAGTTTTCCAAAAATGTTATGTGGGAGCAAATCTCCACCAGAACTAACAATTTTTTCCAAATCTACCCGAAATTGTGTTGTGTTGGTGTTAGTAAAACAAGAGTTTTGAGAGCGTTCGACGCCTTTTTCAAATGAAAATTTTTTACAATTATGATCCCCTCCAAATAACAAGTTACAACAAGGAAATAGGAAAAACCAGTTGGCTGTTATGCAAAAACTCACAACAGATGGTGCAGTGCCACAGTTGTAAAAATGATAACACACTACAGCTGAAGTGCCTAGTAAGACACCTAATGCATCCAAGCCAAGCGAAGAGTCATTACTGTGTGTTGATTGATTTGGGGCACATCCGGGTAATAGCACAAACTGCCCTGTATATAGGTTGAATGTGGACTGAAACTCGCTCAAATCGGCCCGGAATATTTCTACCAGCTCTGCCGTCTAAAAATGAACTTAGGGAAAAACTTCTTATGAAAATAGCAGCCTT
The DNA here is from genome assembly GCA_015342105.1 of Leptinotarsa texana. Lineage (NCBI taxonomy): Eukaryota > Metazoa > Arthropoda > Insecta > Coleoptera > Chrysomelidae > Leptinotarsa > Leptinotarsa texana. Next base: position 1,149 of record WOGN01001914.1, read on the forward strand.
CTAACCAACACATAGAGCAAAACCTTGCACAGCATGTTACCATCCCCAGGATGGTCAATATCTCAACCAACCAAGGACGCAGCCAGCTGGAGGTGCTGTACCTAATATTCCCCCTAATAGAGGGGGGTACGTTGGCGCAACACCCCTGACGTGGGTCAGCGAAGGATGAACGTGTCTCCTGCATTTGCAGATGCTGATTATCGTGAAGAAGATGCAGAGGTCACTGAGAGATCTTGGCTGGTTTATGTCAGACGCGCAGGGGTCTCTTGAGAAATGAACGGCCTATTCAGTTAGTGGTAGAACCTTGGTATTCTTAAGTGAGGCTATCAATGTTTTGTTGATGTTTGATCTCTCTTCATTTCAGTGGACATTATTCTTATGTTTATGTATGTCTATGGCCCCTCTGAATAACCTAACCTGAAAGGCAATGTAATAGCTGCTCTGTCCGGAAGGAACAGTGTCGAAGGTATTTTCCAGGTTTGTTGCCCATGGTCTGCAGTTTTTTCTCTCTGAAGTTTCGTCTCGAGCACTCCGACCATTGCCTAATCACTTTCGGTATTGTCTATTACAGTAGCAGACAATATGTCCAGTATAAAAACCAGTGGACCATGGCTCATACATCCAGAAATACAAACTATAAATGTTCATAAAACGAACATTAATATTTCACTAGTTTAAAGGACCGGTAATGAGGCCGTTAATAAATTCAAACATATAGATTCATACATAGTATGATAATTTTTCGGTAATAGACTTTAGAGACCTTGTGATCAATTTCATACTGATTAGTTTATCAGCTGAGGCAGGACACGCTAGTTTTTGCACAAGAGAATATTCAGTCCGATTTACGTTCTGTTTGAAAATCTGTTTATCTGAGATACTCGCCAACACCGCGAGGAGCGCTTCTCGTTGCCCATTTCTATTGGGTTTTCTTTCCTATTCCTTTCCCTTCGTGTGGAGACATGGAAATACGAAATGTACGTAATATCTGAATGTAGTATTTTTTTTTTATTTGTTTCACCCATTCAGCCGAGCGATAGGTGAAACGGTGGTTCGAGCCATGAGGCCTAACGAGCGATTTGCACTGCCTACCGTCCAACCCTTGCTAGGAGTCGCACATTGGAAGGTAAGACTCCAATAATCCTCAGCTTGCACAAGTTTTGACTTTCGAAGTCTGTCATTCGTAGAAGAGTGAAAGCTGTTTGACAGAAAAACAGATTCTCACAGACTTTCTAACAGAATATTTCCTGTAAAACATTCCGGTTTATCAAAAAAATCAGAACCGTTATCCAGTTAAATAAAAAAAGAATGACAATAGTGACCTAATTTCTCATTTCACTATTTTCCTTATTTTTCCCATTTTTTCGATAGAATCATCGATGAATCATTGGGGACACAACTATGCACTTCCAGAAACTGATGTGAAAATCCTGTTACTGTCTTATCCGAACAAAACTATTTTGAAAGGTTTGGTATATTCTCCGATAAAATAATTAATAAATTATTGGGAAAACAACTATGCACTTTCGGAAACTAATTTGGAAAACCAGTTACTGTCTTTTTCGATCACAACTAGTTTGAAGTGTATGGTATATTCTCAGGTAAAAAAGAAAAATGAAGCGGATGATGGAGATAGATGTATCATACAATATTCTATTCTAACTGTATACAAACACAGCAGTGACAATGGAACGGAAAACAGGGGAAATTCACTGGATTGCTCTTCATATTTCATAGTCGTTATTTCACCCGCATGGTTTTGATGAATGTACGAGAACGTGTGAAAATTGCCATTAAACACAAAACGCTTACATACGTGAACAGTAATATATTGATATCACAAAGTACATTGTAAATATCAATGTCAGAACACTGTTCATGGAGTATGGTGGATATATTTTGTTGCCAATAAATGAGATGGTGTGTGTTGTACCATTCGAGCAATGTGATGAATTTGGAATTCGATCAAAATAACAATACCAAATACATTGCCCTGTCACGAATTTTTGGTAGATGTTACCACAATAGACTAAATACAAAAACCACGTCCCAAAACCATCAACTAACATAAATTACGCGACAATGAATTTTTGTCGAATAGATTACAGCATTCATGGATTTATTTTTTTAAGGACAAAACACAAACACTACAGAAAAATCGTTGAGGCGCTTTGAGAGCGGTGCCTGTGTGGAAGTAGCGATTCACATTGGATTTGAATCGCTGGAGATCAAATCCATTTGGAGAAACGTTATAAAGAAGTTCATCACACATCAACTCAGCTCAATGAGAGATTTCTCAAACAGTGAAGTTCGAGGTGTACTGACTTGAGCCTCAAAACGACGAGCAGTCACAGTCCGTCGCATTTTTCTGATATGTGCCGCTCTTGGTGGAACCAAATGTGCTAATTCACTTGAATACTTCCCGTGAAAGTATCTGTAGAAGAGAGACAAATCCCAAACCTTTCTTTGGAGCGTCAGACTACCAAGAAAGCAAGTGAAGTTTGCGTCTCCAGGCGAATGATTCTTTACTGGGTGGAATCCAGCAGCTTTCTGTATGCTTACGTGAGTACAATACTCCAAACCTTGGTGTTGCCTCAAAAGTTTCTGAAGTGTGTACAGTTGTTTGGTTCAAAACAGTGTTTCAGGGAATGTGCCAAGACATATTGGTGTACATTTCAACCCCCAACAAACGTATCGAAGCAGAAAGTGACATTATTATATCCGGTTCGGAGACATTTATCTTTTTGGACAAAAATCGATGCCTAGGTTTTTGTGGCATTGAAATAAACCTGGTTGTTTTCACCCCAATCCGAAATCACTTCTGGATCCTGTCCATTTGTTCTCTTTTATGTGCTATATCGTTTGTAACATTAATTTCCTTATCTAAATGAATATTATTATCATATTATTATTATATTATTTCTGTATTTTGCTTTGTAGAAGTAGTTAGCGACAACAAGGATCAACTATTCAGTTCAATATTTTGTTTCAATATGACCAAATGTGACATTATTACTTTATTCAAAGTATCAATCGTTGTTCTCCATTTATTTTAATGACATCATTTGTTAAATCTGCTATAATCTGCTTTAATTCGTCGCCCTATTTTTCAAAGTCGTGGTGAGGATGGAGAAACAACCATCTGATTCTATTCTTGACTTTAGTTGAGCTCTGAAACTCTATTTGATCTGAGTTTGAACCTATGTGCTCCAGAAATTAGATGTTTACGAAACTGAAGACAATTGTTTTTGTATGTTCTAAGAATAAGAGCATCATTTTTGTGTGTGATAATTATCTGTATTTCAAGATTATATTATTATTATATTTTTTATTTTTCGATGCAGCTATGCTACTTTTTATAAGAATGTTGCAAAATTTTGTTCTATATGAATTGAAATTTTGATGTTCCCATATGGAACCGTTAGGCGCTTTACGATAAAAATGAATTTTGTTAGAAATAATTATTATTTATAGTGGAATAACGTAACAAGTATCTATGGATGTTGCTTACTGGGTTACTTACTGGGTTACTGAAGTTGCGGAAGTATTAATAAAACCTCCATAGAGCTACGTGTTGACCGATGAAGATTCCGCTGATGAAGACGGGGCTGGTTTCGCTGATAATTTGAAATCCCGACAGCTTACACCTGGAGCCGAAATCAGTTTTGCAAACTCGAGGAGATATGGAGGAATCGCAAGTGATTTGAACAATGATTCATGCCATGAAATTGAATCGGGTGCAAACAGCAATGATGACTCAATGGAGAGAAACTTGAATGATGTATCCATAACTAATGATGACGAAACTGAAAATAGCACTCAACATTTATTGAATAATACTTTCCAAAATGATATTACTTTCTGTGAACTATATGAACTTTTTTACTGATTAGTTATTGCAGTTTATTTCTCAGCAGACAAGAAATTATGAAGAAGAATTCAAATTGTCCTGATCCGCAGGTCACTGTGGAGGAGTTTAGAGTTTTCATATGCATTTTATCAGTAGGTTAGGTTAGGTCCAAAGTGAGTGGGTCTATTCGATCTTCCACCGCAACCAGCAAGGGTTTATTGTGGCTCACATCTATTCACACTCGACCAAATAAACCCAGCTTCTCAACGAAGCCGATTAGTTTGTATGATCAGTGGTCTTTCAGGTCAAATGGTAAGAGTAAGGCTCTGCCGAACTCTTAAAACCTGATTCGGTTTCCAGCGGGGCAGGCACAAAGTATATGCTCTGCTGTTTCATCGTTAATGAGAAAGTCGGATAGTTAAGGCGCAGGATTCCCATCTTAATACCCTCGACAACCTTAACATATGAGGGATTTTGCACGCCAGCTACACCTGACGATGCCTTGGATTCACCCTTACAGGGATTTTCCGCCTCTGATTTTGGTGTTTCATCACTTGGACGCAAACGTTTGTTAACCTGCTTCAGGAGGGTTTGTTCCTCCACTGAGACAGATTCTGCGTACCCCGCTAAAGAATTTGGTGCAAGGCGGTATCATAAGGTACCCCTCTCTTGAGGAAATGACTCTGTCGTTTCAGCTGCACCACAAAAACTTTTTTTAGATTAAGTTATTGGATCAGAAGTTGGGGAGTTGATGAGCTCTCGCTTCTGATCGCGTCTTACGAACGCCATGGATGTACGCAATTCATTCGTGGAAAACCAATAATATTTGGTGCCTGAACAACACAAGCGGATATTTGTGAATTCGAAACCCATAAGAAGAGTTGAGATTTGATAACTTGGGCCATTTTTACACGGTTTATATTAGCTTCACCTCTATGCATGGATGTATGTATGTTTGTTTGTAACTCTCAAGCTCTGGATCTGTATTGACAGAATTTTCATCATTATTGCTTGATCTATTCGCGAGCAGATGGCGCTGTACGTAACCTCATTATTATGTTTCGATCTATTCGCGGGCAGATGGCGCTGTACCTAACTATCAATTATTGCTTGATGTGTTTGCGGAAAGATGGCGCGGTACGTAATTGTCAATTATTACTTGAGCTATTCGCGGATAGACGGCGCTATACGTAACCTCCTTGATATATTGTTCAGAAGAAAATCAAAATAAAAAACATGTTTCAAGAATTATAAGTGTTAGCGAAATTTTGTACTACAGATGGAATATTTGAATATTCACAATTAGTCGAGATTCAGTACAGAAGGAAGTTTTGAACGAAACGGAAGATACATTTCAAAATCAAATTTGATTATTTGACAGCAAACCAGAATATGGATTTCAGAAATGAAAACTATATCGTGAATTGTACACCTAAAAAATTCATTTACTCAAATATTTAAAAAAATCGAAAAATCAGAATTAAGATGCTTGACATACATATCAAATCAAAAAATTGATTTGAAGAATAAAATTATTCACTGAAAAAATATTATTAGCTCATTAATATTTTGAATAAAACTTCAAATCAAAACATCATTTTTTGAAATTATTAATTCAAATTTTCTGTATACTTCGAAACAAATTTAACAACTGTCAGCCCTCTGTTGAAGACTTACTGCATCTCGGTATTACTATAGAATCTGAGACCTCAAACTTTATTATGTTGTTTGAGAAGAATTTCACAATAGGGCGCCGACTGTTGAAGATTTATAATACTAGTGACTAGAACTTAAAAAAAATACTTTTGACAATAAATCAGACTGAAAAGTGAAAAATAAATAACGAAAGAAAAATAATAATATCATTGTGAAAAAAGCGTGGGCGCTTTTTGTCATATTTTTGTATATCAGGCACATGTCGCTGTTTCCACAATAATTCTAGTATTTTTCGTTCGTTTTGAGCTTATCATTTTCAACTTTTCAGTTCAATGTTCTTTGAAAGCGTGCTTGTTTTTCAATTTTTCTAAACTATATTTTATGATATCAATCCCAAACAATAAATGTGCTTCCAGTGTGACTCTGGGTTGTGAATGCAATCTTTTGAAGATTTTTACAGAAAAAAAATTAATTACTTTTTTTTTAATGTATTTCAAATCATGTTTTTCCTGACAAATGAATGTAAAACCAAAAAAGTTAAGTTTGCTCAGCAAATCGCCTTGTGGTACCATAATAAAACACCTTCAGAATTCAAAATCGAAGAGAAATGTTCACATGAAGTGAGTTTCAATGATGTTCTAATCCAGCATCTTGGTTTTTTTCGCTTTCGCTCCGTTTGCCCAGTATCGGATAGTTCGATAACAACTTATTCATTTCTGTCTATTACTTTTTGCTTCCTCCCCATTTTTTTACAAAAATCTTTCGATTCAGATTTTATTTGATGCAGCAAAGTAATTACTATGGTGACACCAGTCGATAGCAGATTGCAAATAAATCTTTGTTTCTACCCTTTCTCCGACAAAAAACGGTTAGTTCCACATCATCAATTCATTCATTCTACATTAGTAATTCTCATTTTCATTTCTGTAGCAATAATACCAATGAAAAAAAATTACGTCAAGTATTTCTGAATAAAACCCTGAAGAATCCTATAGAATCTTGAAGAATCTTATATCCATTTTTATTTCAATTCACCAATCTTCTACAAATTCTAATCTTATTACAACCCAATCCATCCATTCAGTTTGAATTAATTCCCGCCAACACTGCTAATTCAATCAACTTGACAGTAACCTGTACGGAACAAGATGGGGTTCTAGTTAATTATTTTAGGTGATGCTTCATCGAAAGTAAATTTAATAAGATGTAGATATGGTTTACCTTAATCAACATAAATTACAACATAATTCCTGCTGCCGAGTTCTCTGAATATGAGCGAATACGATTAATCATAATTTTCAGCCATTCTGATGATTCGCTAACTATTTATAGAGTTGAAATGTAGTTATTGTTCCTGAAACCTGAACTTTGTAGTGTTGACACGACATAGGTTCATATGGCGATGGTAGGGAACTTACGTTCTCTACAAAGCTTACGTTCTTGTATTGACAAAATTTTGTTACTATTGTTTTGAAATCTTCATTTTCAATATTTATATATTTATGATTGTATCGCCATTTTGGGCAATATTTGAAAAATAAAAATGTGACATTATAGAAGCCACTGATGGAAGACTATCGATGAATGTTTTTTATGGACACGTTGTTCCAACATATAACCAAAATCAGAGTATACGTTGAATATTTGACTGTATCAGTATCTGAAGAATATGAATAACTTCGCAGGTTGAGTTGGACTGAATTCTAAGTACAAACACATGTAATATATTGATTGATTGGTTCACGAACGTGAAAATAGAAAAATTTCAGGTAGGTGTCTAGTTATGCATTTCCATAGTTCAATAATATGAAGGTGTCGTCAACGTTTCTATGGAACCATGGGAATACAGACAATAACGTGAGTCCTTCCATCACTTTCACAATGGAGAAGGAAGCCCACAACGAATTGCCATTCTTAGACGTATTGGTAAAAAGGACCGAAACATTTGTATACCTAAAATTCACTCACAAGGGACAGTATCTGAACTAGGAATCCAACCACCTTCAATCGACTAAGAGAGGAATCATCAAGACACTAGTAGATCGTGCTTTCGGGCTCTGTAATACAGAAGAAGGTCTCGACAAGGAACTAGGTATTATTGAAAGATCTCGACAAGGAACTAGGTATTATTAAAAATGACCTTCAATGGAATGGTTACTTCAAAATGATCGTGGAACAGACTTTGGCTGAAAGAGCAAGAGTCTAACAGGAAAGAGAAACCGCCACAACCAGTACTTGTACTTCCCTACATCAGAGGATTGTTGGAAATGACAAGAAGAAGTGATATAATATCAGAACCTGCGTATAATCTGGGAACACTATCCGAGGAACAGAGCGAGGAGAAACCAAAAAATCAAGGATAGCAGAGCATGTTTGGACTACTTAACATAACATCAAGTGGTCTCACGTCGCAATCATCCAGAAACAGGTGTACTGGTTTAGAAGGAAATTCAACGGAGCCACATATATGTTTTTGCCAACAACGCATTCAGCCAAACTAGCATAGAGATACGCAACATATGGAAACCTCCAATTGAGCGGAACGCGACCAACTCTAGCCAAACGGTCAGCTCCCGCTGAAACCAATGAAGCAATACAAAGGAAGAGGGGATAGGTGAAAGCACTCGAATGACTTATAAGTAGTCAGATCTCGGAGGAACAGGTTCGGTCATCACCCGAAGACGATTGTGGACACTAACAATCGAAACGTTGTGACATAAATTGGCTTAATTTTTATTTCTTGTTGATAATTTTTAATTTCCATTTCGAGTCGATAGTTCAATTTTTGATTGTTGCTTTTAGTTCATTTCATTGTAATTTCTGTTTTTTTGCTTGATATAATTGTTGCGCTCCGGGGCGACTTCATTGATTTCGGTGGCGCATTTGCTTTTTCAGCTGCAGGATAACCCGAAAAAACCTGCAGCACCACATCATCTCAAGATCTTGATCTAACAAGTTTTATTGATTTTTCCAGGAATATCAAATCAACTCGTATCATATAAGACAATGGAAATCCGAACACCACATTGTCAACTATCTTCATGCAAACGTATATTCCCCATGTTCTATAAGAATTATAAATATCTAAAAAATACTACATCAGTAAGAAATTCTGTTGTTCAAGGACTAATTCATATAATTTTGGCTTTGATAAGGAAATGATTATTATTTTCTTGGAAGTGACGAATATTTCATTTGAATTTAGTATTATGATTTACTGAAGTTAGGATCTCTGTCTGTAGAGTAGGGAGGGCGAGTGTAAGCACACTTAGACCACATGTGACCCATTGTACAACCTCCCGAGGAGTTGTCCTCCTAGATCATCGCCCATTCTGTCCTTTCCAGGAAAATGGACAGATCACTACGAGACATTTTCTTTATATCGGCAGGTGTAGGACAAGACTTGCCGAACACTCACTCTCTTATTGACGATAACTCCGGGCACTCACACACGACATGCCTGACAGTCTCAACTTTCTGTTCAAACATCCTGCATAGATGTGTGAACAGAAAGGAGGTGTTTCTTTAGTTGATAGTGACCAGTCAGAAATCCTACTGTAAGGCCTAGATTTTTCCTGGTTATCGCCAAACATTTTTCCGGCGCCAGCTTCCCAGGGTCACCCAAGGTGATCCTGGCAAGATCACATCTTTTGATTTCTTTTCACTCCATGATAAGAAACACAGTATTATTTTCTATTCCAAAAATCTGTTCAAATGCGTTTTGGAACGCGTTTCGCAACAGGTTAGCTTCACCAGTCATGAGTAACTGATGAAGCTACCTTGTAGCAGAATTCGTTACAAATGAAAATCATTGTATAACTGTAATCATGGATAGCACGATACTTCGTCCAAATAAATGATGTATTTGAGCTTTTACTGATTATCGAGTTATCAAATGAAATGAGTTTGAAGAAAATTCAACAAAATACGTAATTTTTCAACAACAGATCGTCATGTTGACAAATGACTGACGCCACCAAAATTTAGTTATTCAGGTAAAATTCTCTAATTAAATACTTTTACAAGAAATAGAAATCTATTTGAAATTTTCGGATCCGCGAACAATGAAAACAATATAAAGAAATCTTCTTTTATATTCATCTCATTCAACAGGATCATTATTTTCAAGAGGACGCTGTACATTCAACAATGGTGAAATATTATCACGATTAATATCCTCTACAAAGATCCGCTAACCTGCTGCAGAGTATTTCAGCTTTCAGGTAGAGAAAGTTCAACCAATTATCATTCAATTAAAATGACATTTCGCATGATCCCGTTGAATACTTAAAAATAATTAATTCTCCTTGTGAGAGTCTGAAAATTGAGGACCATTGAACCGCTTCAGGTTACGTAACCCGACTGGTAGAAAAGAACGATAATGAAAAGAACGGCAAAGGCTTTTGTCTGGAAAGGCGATGAGAGGGCGAAGGCATTATTCGAAACTGTCGGGGATATCTTCAGGGTATTTTCATTGAAATGGAGGTTGACATCGACTCCACCGCTTACCATACTCCGGGATCAGACTTGACTTCCGGAATATAGTTTGGCGTTTTAATAGAATAGGGGTTGTTTCCGTTCTCAATAGTCACATTCTGTTGATGTAAAAAGATTGTTTTTGATAAATCAGACAAATTGTGGAATATGATTCTCTGAGATCAACACAGATTACTGGTTCTAGTTCATAAGGTCATTTAATGAACAGATATTCCATTTCCTGATTGCAGATATTCGACAATAGTCCACAGTGAGAACATTTATTTGTTTATTCATTTGAATACCTTCACCTTCTTGCCAGAAAATGATCCTAACTTCAATAGGATATGATATTGGAAAAATGATAATTTGAAAATGAAACAACTAAAAAGTGTTCCGATAATATGAATTGGAGTTTAAAGAATTTTTGCACAATACAAAGATACTCATGTCAATACATGATCAACTGTTTTCAAAACTTTGCACATGCCAAGCCAAGTCAACACAAGATGCAATGAATCATTTGACAAAAAAAATTATGAGGAGATGGACATAGGAGAAACCTCATTATGTGTCTTTGTTGACTTGGCAAAGGCATTCGATATAGTGAGTCACCACAAATTACTAAGATTATTATTATATCCTGGACACGGATGTCAAGCAGGTAGCTATAAATGGTGGTCATATTAGATGTAGCCTGGGAATTCTAGGTCTTCTAACTGAAACCATAAATGTCCGATTTGCTACTATTGTTGACTCCGTGCGTATTTGTTGGTTCCTGCTTTCAGCAAATAAGTTTTACCCATCTTCACACTTGGCTACACCGCGCTGATGAGGCCGAAAGCCACAAACACGTGTCCGCTGTTTGCCCCCATTTTGGAGGGTTGTGTTCACCAATTATTTCATTTTTGATTTGTATCATACACAGTAGATAAAATCTCTCTCTTTATTTATATCCTGAACCCGGATGTCACGCAGGTAGCTATAGCTGCCTCCGTGGACATGTCAGATGTAGCCTGGGAATTCTGGGTCTTCTAAATGGAACCACAAATGTGCGGTTGGCTACTGTTGTTGACTTCGTGCGTATTTGATGTTTTCTGCTTTCGGCAAACAAATGTTGCCCATATTTACACTTGGTTGCACCGCGCTGATGAGGCTATTATTGTTACCCACTCTGTACATATAAATATTTTGAGTAAATTAATTATTATTATATTTTTAATGATAATTATATTATTTTAAGATCCATAGATCTTGAGCATATACAAGTATACAAATGAAATGTATTTAAAAGTTTTCACTCAGACTATTTTAGAAAATGCAAAACTGTAATTTTCTTGAATGTTCAATTACCCGAATATTGAAAATTAAGTTGTTCACGCCGAAGTCTAGGTTTCCTCTTATTTCTAAAATTGGTAAAATGTCACATAGTTTTGAATTAAGCAAATTATTCAACACAAAATAGGGAAATCAAAAGTGGAGACATTGATTTTTGAAAGGGATTTTTATATGGAGCTGGAGAAGTGGAAAAGGTACTGGTACTGTTACCTTTATCTTAACCTTCACTTTCACCTTTACCTCAACATTTACATTTACCTCTACATTCACCTCCACCTTTACCTTCACTAGGTTTCGAATTCTTGTTTTATTATTGAAACTTCTTCATTTCTGTCATAACGAACATAAGACTGAATAACTTAATAGTTTGGAATATTTAAACAAACTACTCCAATAGAGCATTTTCCCTAATAAAAAAAACAAATGACGCCAGCTTATGGAATGTCATTTTACAGGTCTCATCGATATCAATCAGCATCAAGAACGTCTTTGACACACGATAAATATAATATTTTTTCGGGCACTATCATTTCTCTTACCGTGTCATCAAAATTAATATACCTACATCTATTTTTTCCATCATTATTCTCAACCAATTTCTCGAATATGTAACATCTTTCGAAAATAATTCATTTTGCAAAATATAAATCACTGATTCAGCTCTCAAATAGGCTCTTGTTACAAAGATTCCAATAAGAAAAAAATTATTCTTTTCTCTCTAAATATGCACTTATACGAGAAAATCTCACGGTGTACCCCTACCTGTCTGGGGTGAGTGGATGAAAGAATTATTCATTCGTTAACAGAGGGCATGAGGGCCTCATTCGACAGAGTGTTGGGGCCTTCTAAATCGAAATGGGTCGTCTACAGTATAATCTGTAGCTTTCCTAACTAACGGATTACCGTGGGTTTCTGTACTATCGCAAACTCGCCGATTTCTGGACTGAATGGACTGCTGAATGGAAGGCATCTCCGAATCTTCACGAAAGGATTCATTCCACATGAACCACGAGATAATCACAATCATCCGTTTCAACTTTTAGAATGGAGATATTGCTTGGAGCCGCTCGTCCCAAGACGCCTGAAGTATACATGAAAGACTTGAACATCGTATTGTAGATTGTAATTTTGATTTTGACACTCATTTTAGATATCTTTTTTATCAGAGGGTATAGACTCCTCATCCAACCGTCGATCTTTGTCTTCACGAAGTCGAAGTACTGATTCCAGGTGAGCCCACAGTCTATTAGAAAATCAAGGTACTTCACCTACTCTTGCCAATCGGTATCTCTTTCAGAGATCCCCACTTTTCTGGCAAGTCTTGTCCGGGTTTACTCGGATCACTCGATCATTTCGGATCACTCGGAGTCGTCCAATACACGTTGCATGTAGACGATCCCGAGCTCTCGACCTATGGAAGATGAGAGGAAAGCCGGATCATTGTCGTAGAGAAACACCTTCACACAATCGGACCTCGGAAGGTCGCTGATATAAAGCGAGTATAGCGTGGGAGAGCGCACAGTTTCCGGTTATCAGACAAGAAACTCAGTACTCCACCCTGCAATATTCTGCCTTTCAGAAAAGACCCAATCCACCGGACCAGGCCCCGAAGCAGGTCGAACACGAGTGACTTGTGAAAAAGGCCTTCGTGCCATACACGGTCGAAGGCCTTCGAGGTGTCTAATCACGAACTTCATGGTTATAGTTCAGTGAAACTAGTCTCAGAGACTTTAACTCGATGGAGTGTTCTCTTGAAGCCGAATTGTTCGTTAGGCAGACCTTTCTGGTCCTCAACGTCTTCGTTGAGCCTTTGCAAATCGACTCTTTCAGCTAGCTTAGCAGTTGCGTTGGCAGTGTCCGAACTATTGGCATCAGTGGCAATAATCCACCGAAGTTTTCGGGTGTTGTGGTTCAACCTGAACTTTCAAGCTCATGAGGTCTCTTGTCCATGCTCATAGGACAAGAAACATTGGAATTGGTTTGTGGTAGCGCTTCACGTGAGTCTCTAGCTTCGAGCTCATCACGGACATCCTCAATTGCCAAATGTTCTGGCACGCCCCTGAAAATGGCACGGATTTGCCATTCCTCGGGGAGTGAATAATTGTGGTGAGGAATGTTTTCCTTGGCCAAGAGTCTAGACAGCTGACGATAGTCTTTAGAATTCTCAGGCTGGAATTTTATACCGTCATGCAAAACAGCCTAGGAAAACTTGATGTTCTCCTCGGCTGCCAGTTTGATCAGCGGTACCCATTTGTCCTCCTGACTGAAGACAATAGGTGGAATTTTGGCCTTTGAGGCCGACGGGTGAGTGTTTTGTTTGAGAAGGGCGATGGAAACAGGATCCTTGTCATGTGCAGATTTGACTGTGTTTCTGGAATTTCCGAAAGCACTGTTGTCGGACACATTCTAATTTGTATCCATCTCCACATCATTGTTACCGCTAGGTGAGCAAACACCAGAAAAAAGATTTACCAAATTGAACGCAACAAAATTATAAACTTGGACGTACTCACCGAAAACGATTGTAGTCGTCTCACCACCAATACCAAACGTACACACTACTTCGAGTCAGAACACTGCAGTAATGCTGGCGATTATTAACCACAAAATCATCAAAATTGCACAGGCACGTCAGCACTGTAAGGTGGAGTAATTAACGAAAAAAAATATTATCATAATTTTAAAATTAAGTTTTGAATCCCTATAGGAAACAAGTGATACTTTCTGTGATACGTTCTGAACGAATAGTATCAAGTTTGAAAGGGAAAGGATGAATGTAAAAAAATATAAAACATCTTTTCCAACCATCAACACCATAAAGAAAAGTGAAACTGGAACCTCCGGCGTGAAATGAATCCAAATAAATTGAAACGCCAGAGATGCAATACTATCCTTGACGTGCATTTCACCAACCACGTAACCAAGTTAGCGTCTTCAGGAGATAAAGGGGTTGTTCTGGATCAGTATTGTATAAACGAAAAATGATTAGATTTGTATACCTTCGATATCGATATGTTATCGATGAGTTACAATTATTTTTGTTAATTCATCATCTCCGAACAATTCAATGAAAAGAAAATCCTAATGTTTTTCGTAAGTACCGCTCTACAGCGGAGCGTTGAGTGAAGTAGTCGATAATCTCGAGCAAAGTAACCACAAAGCTATCACGCTCTGTGACCTCTCTAAGGCGTTCGATTGCGTCTCTCACGACATATTATTGGAAAAACTATATTACCATGGCGTCAGGGGAGTATCTTTATCCTTCATAAAATCATATCTATGGAATAGATATTAAGCAGTCACTAGCAATAATTGCGTTTCGAATTTAAAACTCGTTAAACATGGTGTTCCCCAAGGATCAGTATCGGGACCACTTCTGTTCATAATTTACATAATCAATAAAGGAAGTCGATCAGAAGGCAGAAAGTTGGTTCATGTCAAATCGCCTCAAACCGAATACAGATACGCAACAGTTACAGCTTTCAACAAGCTCTGCCGCTACATCCAGTGAAAACAGTGTTGAATTACTTAGGTTAATTGTAGAAAGTACTCTCACTTGGACCTGTCATATTGACCAATTGAGTAAAAAATTATCTAGAACTCTTTTTTTATTGCGTCAGTTGAGAAATAAAATTATAATATAATTATACACTGAAAATATTTCTCACTCTTCTATTCTCACATTAGCTATGGTGTTATATTCTGGGGCAACTCAACTGGGGCTGTAAAAATTTTTAAATTGCAGAAAAAGCTCTCAGAATAATTAGGTTATAGAATCATTGTTCAACTTTGATTTTGAAATTGGGAATAATGCCGTTACCCACATCATTTTTGTACAACGTTCTCATAGAAATTCATAAAAAATTAACTTCAATAATTCAACATCTAATTTCTACCTCTACAACTATCTTCCCGATAGTTTCAAAATTCTTAGTACGTCCAAATTCGAAAAAAACAATAAAAACTTATCTTTTGAGTTTTTGCTTCTACTCTGTTGAAGAATACGTGTAAAATTTTAAATGTAATAATGTCAACATACATACTCAATTTTTGTTTTTATATTTTTGTATTTGTGTTTCTCGTTTATTTTCATAATATTTTTATTGTTTAACAAATTACTTTCATGCTATTTTTTGACTTGCTACAAACATTTTATTATACATATAAGGTGGTGAAATTAATGGTCAATCTATCTAACTTCCTGTTGAAGCTGAAGCTTTCTGAACTACTTGAGGTTTCATGTGGGTTTACGTGCCTGCAACAATTAAATTATGAAACATGTGTTGATCTCAGTTGAAATTGCAGCTGAGGAATTCCAGTTGATGATACAAGAGTGACTAAGTCTTCCATTTATATCTTGACCTTTTGATTGTTTCAATTGTGAATGTCTGGCTTGTTTAGGTTGATTGGTAAACATCATGATGAAATTTGACTAGTGTTTCGATAAGGCATAATAAATTGGAGAAGTCACAGAAATAGCAAATTCTAGTTTCATATAAAATTTCACATTCTTTACTATGCCATCTAAATGAAATGGTGGTGTTTATTGAATAGAACTGGCCCATACTTGCTGAAAATCCATATGAAAAATCATTAGTACAGTTTATTGTATGATTTCCAAGTTCGATAAACCAAGAATATTTTGGTTTATCGAAGGACAGTCATAGAAACTATCAAAATAAAGTGATGATATTTCCAATCAACATTTTTGAATAATACAATGCAACACATTACAACAAAGTTTTTTACAATCAAAAAGTTTATTTTTTTCACCGCTCCATCATTTTTGAACATCTGATTATGGTTAATATTATAAAAACTTTTCATAAAACACTCATTCTTATGAGTTGAACGTCGCGAAAACTTTTAATGCAACACTAACTTCAAAAAATGATATCGTTATTCTCAGTGACCTCTTTGACCAATTTGCTGGTGGACTGGATATTTATAATAGTGATAAAATAATAATATTAATATATTTCAGAAAATGCTCTTCATTTCATCAAGGAAACATCAAACATAAAATAAAACAACTTATCTAGATATTTCGGAAGTATATAAGGTTCTAACTTAATCAAAAGCTTTTGGAAACCTATTTTGAATTTTCAGGCTCTATAACATTTTCAATATCTTTGGTAATTTATTGAAAAATCATATAGATACATAGGATGGACGCCTCTGATATTGTGAATCGGAAAAGATATATTCTTATTGCGCTCGAGATAATTATGACTTGGTCTAGCTTCCAAAAATCTATTTTTATTTTCAAATAGGTATACTACCTACATTCTCATAGATATAGATCGCATATACTGTCAAGATATTATTTGCTTGAAGATTTTCCGGCATGACTGACGAAAGTTCAGTTTGAAAATAACTCTCTTGATTATTTTTTGGATTAGGAGTATATCAGATGT
>WOGN01001915.1:0-17883 GCA_015342105.1 Leptinotarsa texana
AGTGATGTCATTGAACCCAGATTTGTTTTTAATAAACCCTACAAAATGCAAATCAAGCAGAATACAGAGTCAGATGCTACAAATGCAATACGGATTTATACAGACGGCTCAAAAACCAAAGAAGGCTCAGGATGTGGAGTGTACTCCAGGTCGCTAAGCCTAAAGATTGAGTGTGGAATGGGAAGAAATACCAGCGTGGTCCAAACAGAACTGGCAAACAGAATCGCCACAAAAGAAAGATTTACCAAAACGTCGGAAGATAATAACATTATCCTGAGGTGGGTTAAAGGGCACTACAGGAGATAAGGTAATCGCATTGTCGACTCTTTAGCCAAAGAAGCGGCTAGACTAAGAATTTTAGGACCCAGTGGCACCCACGGCCTGATATCTTCAACAATTGCAAAACTAGTCAAATGTTACACCCATGCTCAATACTTAAAGAGATGGGATGGAATCAAAGAATGTAATCTTACCAGGATCACCTTAGGCGACCCTGGGAAGCTAGCGCCGAAGAAATATCTGGCGATGACCAGGAAAAATCTACTCCTCACTGTAGGATTTCTGACTGGCCACTGTCAACTAAGCTATCTCCAAAACCAACCAAAACTATTTTGAAAATCTCACATAAATATTTTTTCTCGACAAAATATTTCTTTTGTTTTGAGATCAACTCTATGATCGTAGGAACAATTGTTAGTTTTCTATATAGTGGAGAGTTCATCCAGTCCCATCAGCATTAATATTCATCTTTCATTTTGAAAATCGTCTGGTAATTTTTCCATTAAAATGAAAATTAGAAAGGATTCGCAGTAAATTTTTAAAGTAATCCCCAGTCCGACATCTCCAAATTGTTTTCCAGACAATTTAATTCGATGATGCAGCTGCGTTTATGCCAAGGCTGTTAACAATTTTGGAAAAAAAGCAAAGTTAAATAACACCCTTGAAGTTGCAAAGAGTAAAATATGAATTTCACATTTCCATTGAGTTCATTGAAACTTTGTAATACCTTCTCGACAGGCGCTAATGGAAAATGTTTTCCGCGTCAAACCGAACGACAAACCTCATCTCACCTGAGACATTAACATATTGCATAAGGCTCCACTAAGACCTTTGACAAATCGTCCTCGGTTTCGACTTGTCAAGTTGATCCACTAACCGCCTTCTTACCTACGACTTGTGACTTATGCAAATGGCGGTGCATCTCGAATTCACCGAGCCGCGAGCTTCGCTATTAACCAGAGAATTTCCCAGAAGATTGCGTTACAGATTCCTTCTTTTGTGTTGTTGTGTCAATGAATGGTTTTATTCCACTATTTCAGTAGATCAGGTTGATTCTGTTTTTTTTCACAGAAATGAAAGATGATCTGATAAATCATATAGATGAATGATAAATCACATTAGATGAACTAGTTACTTGAGGAATGTGGCAATACGCGACATTTGATTCACATAATTCTTCATAGAAGATAATTCTGCTTCTTAGCTGACCTTCTTCTGGAGTTAAGGTAGTGAGACATCATTAAAAAAAACTATATCAGCTTTTAGTCAGGTGATCCTTCACCTGACACCATTGTTCAACAATCAAGTGGGCTATCAAAAACATAACATTATGCAAACCTTCTAGAAAAAACTTGTAATAAACATATAATACTTCAATTTTGTTTGTGAGGGAACATGTTTGAACCTGAAATCTATTACAAAATCTACACTTCTATTTCCAAATTTTCAAGTGAGAATGGGTGACATTGAAAAGAGTTTTCGATGTTCACTATCGCTACTTTACTTTTTTGTGTTTTTTGTGCACCATGAAGTTTTGAAGTGCCATCAATGCTTTTTTAGTAATCGGAAAACATGTATTGAAGAACTAGAATTATTCCATGAACTAATGCCATAAGGAATTATATTATGAATCAGAGAATTGTAAGTGTTAAATAGAACATCTTCATTACAAATAGATTTCATCTGCCTCAGAAGAAATATATGGGACGATATCTTTTTACATAGATTCTCTTTATGACTGGACCAATTCAACAAAGTTATTTATTAGGAGTCGATTGGAGACAATAATGGTTTGACGTGTCTTTCTATTTAGTTTGAAATTATCATTATTGTACCATATTTCAGCTTTATCTTCAATTTGGTGGATAGTGGTATGGAGACTATCAATATTTTTTGTGATAAAAAATAGGTAATATCATCCCCCATATCATATGTATGTGAAAGAAAAGGTCATTATTATATATGATAAATAAGAGTGGTCCCAAGACAGACCCCTGTGGGATACCATGTGGATTTTTCTGAATTACCGATTTTCCGCTTTTTGATGAATAAACATATTGTTTTCTACCGGCCAAATATGTCATATATCAACAAGTCGCTAACGATCCAAGAGTTCGATGCGACTGTAAATAAATGAGTAAATAAAAACATAATTAATGTGGATATCATCAACCCTATGTTCGTATATAAAGCCGCAATATGGGTGATACAAGTATCTGGCGAATAGTGAAAAAATATATTTAAAATTTGATTAGCGCGAGAAGTAAATGGAAAGTGAAACTGAAACCTCTGGCATAGACTAAATTCAAAATGAGCACAAGCATAAAATTCTTCCACAAAGAAGTGAAAAACACGCTCAATAAGTGACAAAATTGCATCTCACCGGTTTTGAATAGGAGTCCAAAGGTGTCCTACTCCACAGCTCGTAAAATATTTGGTTTACCAAAAACTCACAAGCTTGGAAAGTCGGTGCATTCAGATGTCTCCGATAGTAGTTTCCCTACTTATAAAATTGCTGTATTGCTAACCAAACAGTCTAAAACTCTCTCAATTTTGTGACCGATTTTGAATTTTGTGAATTCATAGAGGAAATTGCGGATATAAATTTGCATTGAAGAGATATCAGTATCATTCGATATATACTCTTCTCTCCAAGTGTTCCTATACCAATAATTATTGAATATCTGAAGGATCTTGTAAGGGTTAGTGGTCCCAGTGGAAATGTAATTGAAGACTACATACAACTAACAACAATCTTCATGGAACAGAATTGCTTCCAGTTCAACAATTTTTACTACAGACAGCACGAGGACACGGCATTGGAAAATCTCCTCCTTTGTAGGTGATCTGTTCACGAGCATATTTGAATTGAAAGCTGGGCCGACAGCAGTCCCAGAGATGTTTTTTCAAAAAATAAAAAAACATAGAAGTAGTTTGTCATTGGGAAGACCAATTCCACATTTACAAATAATGTTTTAGCAGACTATAATGTTATATTCGGAAGGAAAAGTTTGAAAACTAATTCTTTTGGAATGCAGTCGAGATCATGGTAAACGACCAGATGGTATGTCTCTCATATCATGGAAATACGATAAACCTGTGGTACGGGACTTCACTTGCGTTGATATGGTCGCAGCTTCCTATCTAGCCGGAAGTTCGTAGTCTGCAAGCAGTCATTGTTCACTGTGGTTCTGGCGTTGAATTCGGTCATTATTACGCCTTGGTCAAAGACGAAACGTACTGGTTTAAGTTTGACGATAGTCGTGTCACGAAGTGTTCTGGCGATGTATTGAATCCATTGGAGCCTCTGGAGACAACCTGCATTTTGTTTTATAAGAGAGAGGATATTGGCAGATCAAGATCTTCAGATGATGTGGTTCTGCAGGTTTTTCTGGGTTTTCCTGCAGCTGAAAAAACAAATGCGCCATTGGAATCAATGAAGTCGCCCCCGAGCGCCAATTAATTTTTATTGTTGTTTCTGTTTTTAATCAAAGTATTAGAGGTATATTCAGGAATTTGAAACTGTCACTGAAAGACCAAATATTGGTGAATTATTTTCCTGTATTGAATTTTTCTCAATATTGGAATTGATAAAAGGTTGTAAATTCAGATAATTTCATTCAACTGTTAGTCTAATTGAATAACTTCATCACCATATTGTGAAATTATTAGTCTCCAAATAGGTAGTGAAAGTCATTTAAAATACAGGAGGTGATTCGTTACGTCGTTTTAAAAAAAAAAAAATCAATGAACATGTGTCCGCAAGTGTGTGGTTTCTGAGATACAGGACGTTCAAGTTAAAAAAACCGTATCTATAAAATATTATACATATCCTCATACCGATTTGATTCAAATCTGCTACAGTTATTTGAAGTAATCAGGCACTTATGTACCCCTAACTAGATTGAAATTTTTAGGGCCAGTGGAGTCTCAGTGGGCACCACAACAAACAATATTGGGAAAAAAGTACGTCATTGACTTTTTGTTGTAGTTTTTCATTTTTTTTTGAATGATCAACTCAATATACAACATTTTTGTTACCTGTGTTTAATTCATATCTAGCTTCGTTTTCGAGAAAAAAAATCACTTCTAAAAACTACTCATGGACAACACAAAATGAAAACCAAAATAAAAAAACAATTTCTGAAGTAAATGAACGAAATGTTCACCCTCTGATAAAATACACAACTGCAATCGATTTGTCATTGATTGTCTGACACGTTCAAAAATACCTGGAGTATTTCTTATGACATTGCAGTTATCAATTATTTGAGTCCCCAAGTCAATTCACATCTAGTACAGAAGTTTTATAAACAGGAGCCTTCAGATAACTACATAAATAGAAATCTAGGGGATTCACATCACCACTGCGAGCTGCCAAATTTTGAGGTCTTGCACGACCGATCCAACGATTGGGGTATTTGTCGGAATGCTGACGAGCAAGAACATTAAAATGAGCTGGAGACCCGTCGTACATAAACCACATGCTGCCTCTTACAAGTACCAGCATTTCTTCTTACAAAATGGATGAATGATCGCGCAAAAAGTCCGGGTAGGATGCACCTGTTAATCTTGGTGATAGAAAAAATGGGCCAATTAGGTACTTGCCAATCATTAGTACCCAAATATTCATCAAAACTTGATGCCGAAAATAACTTTTTCTAATTATGTGGATATTTTCGTCGGCCCAAAAATGGTCATTGTGAAAGTTCTTAATAGCATCTCCTAAAAATTTTGTTTCGGTCGTAAAATAAATATTTGGTGATAAATTATTATTTTATGTCATCCTATGAATCAACCATTTGCAAACATTAATCTTGGATGATTAATCTATATGTGATGTGGGTATACGGGGCTCTTATTAGAACTGTCCATACGGTTTTGGTCTGACTTTCAGCTGCAGTGCATTTTTTTTGGTACTATTTGAAGGATCTTCTTCTATCACTTCTTCTAGTTCAGGCATTGTTACAGTTTCTGGTCTTCTACCACCTGTATTTTTAATAAAACTTTCAGGTTCACATAATCTTGCATGAAGCGTTCTAAATGTTTTAGCCCCTGGAATAACTCCGTTGAGCTAAAACAAGTCAATGGCGTATTTTTTTCCAATATTGTTGGCTGTTATGCCCCCTGAAATTTCACTGTAAGTAATAGTTTCAATCTAGTTAATGCTAAATTAGCGGTGTAAGAATATTTATGATATTTTATAATTACAGTTTTTTTCTAAACTTCAACGCCCTGTATCTCAGAAACGGAGTATTGCTCAATTCAATCACATAGCTTCAATGGTTCTTGAGTCCAAACATAAATTTGATTCTGGATTTTTGCGAAAAGTTATTTAAACTTATCCATCCTGTATATTTCTGTCCAAATGCTTTCGAAGCTTGTTAAATATATCTATTTTTCGAAAAATATTCCGATTTTACTTAGTCTATAGAGCAGAAATATTTCACATCACAAGATTTTCAGTAGTTTTCTCGGAAGTTGTGAAACCAATAACATAAACGTTGCTCAAAAAGAATTACTGACCTGCTACTTTTACTTAAACTATTCGCTTACATAAAATAGAAATCAGCAACATTCCAAAATGTGATCATAGAGAATAGCTTTAGTAATTACCGACATAATTTCTCCGAGGTTTTCTCCAAGCAAGTTCGCCAAGAACTACAAATGGTTGTTGTCCTAAATCAACAAAACTGTTATTGAGGTCCTATCTCCATCGTCTTTCTTTTCCGGAACAGATTATGTCGGCCATTTTCGTAATTTCGGCACAAAAGTGTCGAAAAGAACAATAAAGAAGGAATTACTGTGGCTTTAACAGAATTAAATCATCAAATAGCGAATGTTTGTGTTTCGACTTTACGTTGACAGTGTCTTTGACTTTCGAAATTGGGGGAAACTCATCTGGAATATTTTGGTACAGATACTTTGTTACTTTTGAGACGATTTCATGAATCTTGATGTATTATAGAACAAAGGAGTGAACAATTCAGTGAAATATCTGTCACAGCATTAAACAAAATTGTTGAACATCCTTCTTTTGATTATTCAATGACTTTATCTACATTGCTGTAGTTTTTCGAAGTAGAAAAACTTATCGCTTCGTCGTTTGAATCATAGAGTGAAATATTTTAGTTATGATAAAAATAATGCTTTGAAGATGATATCATTTTATTGAGTAATCTCAAAAAATACGATATGATTATATCATATAAATCATGTAATTTAATTCGAAGTTCATTTTGCTATTTTCAGAGCATGCAAATAAAAGTTTAGTTTCGTAAATATTTTTCAATAGGGATTTATTTCATATTCAGAGCATTGGAATACAAAGACTCGCCGTTAAGAATTCTGAAAGCATTAGAAATTTTGATAATAATATACTTATGATACATCTTCTGAAAATAAGTCTATTCCATACTTTTTAAAAGTGGTCATTTTATTAAAATAACCTTTTGTTTGGAGATTCTGTAATGTTTCGAGGATCATCTTCTGCATGTTTCATCAAAATTTTATAATCACTTTCGAAAGCGGTGATAGTTTCACGTTATATGCTCACTGTCATTAGTATATGTCGACCGCACACGCAACACTGAGTGATGCGAAGAGAGGCGATAGAATCGTTTGTTCAAGATACGGCTAGCGCTGTGTGTTAGAGTGACGAGAAAGGAAAGCCAGACATATTGGCGCCGTTATGCGTTACATTACCAAGCGATTTACATTCCCATAAAAAGTTACCACTTCAAAATTTACTGTCACATGAATAATGAATTACAGGAAAAGTAATAGTCTTTCTGAAACAACTACTTTCATATGAACAGCGAATTACAATTATCTCCAAAAAATATCTCCTTTACAATTCACATATCATTAATGTTTTTGATACAGAAATACCTGTTTCATGCCCTAAAGAACGTTTTTAAAGAAGCTGTTCCTCAGATCTAACAATTAATTCAACTCTATCGCAAAGGAAACGTATCTTTCCAACAACTCAAAAACTATCGGCACAAAACGAGCATTATGCCGCACCATTGTAGCAGGCGCTCAGCGCCATTAGAACATTTTTCTTTGGTCTACGGAACACAAAAGCAAGAAGAACTAATGAAGTTCATTCATCGGATACAGACTGTTAAATCTATTAGGGCCATTGTGGTTTCGTTGCAAACCCGAATGCAATTAACCTGAGACTTTGATGACTAATGGAGTCCTCGTCTGGATTGAGGAGGTATTATTTTCTTGTACTAACTCAATTCCGATTTTGGTGTGGTTTTACTGAGAAATATACTTGTTGATGTGTGCATTAAGGGATGAAGCTGAAACTCTATGGGTGAAGAAGGTTGTTGTGCAGAAACATTCTATGAAACGATTGATCTGCCAAATTTCAACATACGTTACACACGATAATTGATTGCTAAACTAACACACTGCTAAACTTTTTCGAATACATCATGCGGAATTTTAATGCATTATAGCAGGAAATACTACGAATTCTCTTCTGAATAATTTCTCCTGACATTTGCAAGAAGTAAACCTCCCTGATCCATGAATCAATTATAATAGTTTCCTGCGATTGTTTCAAAAACAATTTTTCAAATTATTTCCTTTCTTTTGAAGGGAGAGCAATAATGAATTTATTATACATTCTAGCATCATAGAAGAGGTCCACCGTGTGTATGAACAGCACTGATTGATGTTGGTTTCATTTGGTTCTAATACTTCGTTGAATAATATATGTATTTGGAATCACTACAATTGAAGTCCCCCGCAATGTCTGTGTAGCTGTCTGTCTGAACTACCGAAGGGATTTTTGTATGTTGAATACCAATTCAGGAGAAAGGTTTTAGTAAATAACTTATTGAAGTATGGTATTGCCATCTGTGAGAAGTCGAAGCAGTGGTGCCATTCTGCTATCTAGTTTCGAAAACACTGTCAAATCCCTCCGAGATATAAGACAACAATTTATTATATATTGTTTATCTTATGTAGGTTCACAACAAAATCTGCGACGGCATATTTTCATCTTTCAAGGATAGCTTACCATACCTTCAAGTGAAGGAATGAAATTATCAAAAAATATTTCAGATATCATGAATTGAAATGTGACGGTAGCCGTTTGGGTTGTCGTAGATTGTTTGCTCCTTTTACTCAATCGACCGCTATGTGAACCGATGGTTCAAGCCACGAGGCCGTACGGTCGATTTTCACATCAAATCCTCCAACCCGTACTAGGAATCACAAGTTGAAAACTAAGAACCTCTTCATCCTTAGCTCGCATAAGTTTCGACTTTTGAGAGTTGTCATTCGTAGGGGGGCAACATTTGGTTAATAGAAAATCAGATTTCAACAGAACACATTCCCTGAAACATTCTTCAATATACGGGGTGGCGTATTAAAAGGGTGGCGTATTAAAATTTTATTTTTCGAAATTGAATTACATTTATTGCTTTTCAAATTTGATTTCTGTTCTAGAAGTACTTCTAAAAATAAGGTATTGTATGTAGTATATGAATAATGTTTGCAGTGTTTCAAACTTTCGAACAAAAGACTAGTATACAAGTAAAATAGCAATGAGCCCTATATTGACCGTTTCGGAAATACACTTCACATTTCCACGGATGTCGATAGGGTTTTATTGAAATTTGCTATTTGGACTATGTGAGATAGTTTTTCATCGAATACTTTACTACATTCGACTAGAACCACTGTTGTAAGTGAATTTCAATCCTTCGATCGGTGTATTTCATGGATTTTTCACTTGGATGTGTGATATTTTTTCCAAGAGTTAAGAACCAATGCAAAGGATACTAATTGGTCGGATATTTTCGAATTCCTCTAGATTTAGATTTTAGGGTAACACTGTTTTTCACTTTCGTGAAGAAATTCCTGAAAGAATGTATCAATTCATTATATGAGTTTGTTTTAAAACAATATCCTCCATATTTTCTCTGCAAAGGAGGAAGTCAATTCCTACAATCCCCCCATGTATACTCTCCTGTATCTAGATGACACTCAATTTAAGAAGAATCTTTATTTGGGCGGTTCATCACCAATTTAGACGTTACTCGGTGGGAGTCAAGACCTTCTAGGGCCACTTGGCTGTTCAAGAATCTTTTCTCCTCCCGGAGGATCGAATCCACTGTGCTCGTGAACAGGACTGTATAAGACAATTTGTAGTTGATGGTTGGGAGTATAATGTCAGAGGTCATTCCCGAAATGATGTGAGTCAGCGTCAGCCAACAGTGTTATGCTCTTCATAAGTCTGTTTATGTAATTGGCAATGTACACAAGTCTGTTCGCAGTCCAGCATCTCATTTTTCTCCAGGAAAGGAGGTAGGTCTAGAAGGACTGTGTGGTGCTATTTCTTCATACGTGATATCCATATGATCCATATATCCAATGAATTTGGTTGGCCTCAACCCCGAAATTCACAATAAATTATTCGCCATGTCTTTCGGGTAACGCCTTTTTCAATCAAGTAAAGATTGAGAACATCAGCGACTTGAAAATTCGATGAAATCATTATTGTTTTCAGGCAAAGATATCAACCTGCCTGCAGAAATTCACACAACCTCATACTCAAGTCTATACAAATATTATCGAACAGTCAAGCGGTGTTGGAAGCTCTTGGCTCCCACGGAGCAACTTCTACATTGGTAGCAATTTGCCTCGATAGGTAAATCATCTCTAGTTTGGATTCCTTGCCATACTGGCCTGAAAGGCAATGAAGCTGCTGACTCCCTTGCAAAGAAGAGTGCTGCTAACAGCTTCATGGGACCAGAACCTGTCATTGACATCGCTTTAGGCTTTGCCAAACAAAGATTGAACATCTGGATGGCAACAAGATTTATGGACTTCTGCCAAAATCTTCCAGAATTGGCTTACTCCAAGGCATTTATTCACCCTTCGAAGCTTGATAATGAACAGATGTTAGACTACAGTAGGAAAGAACTTTGATGTCTAACAGACCTTTTTACAGGTCACTGTCATTTGAATCATCATATGCAGAAACTCGGTCTGTTGGAAGACAGTATGTGTCCCCACTATTTGGAAATTGATGAAACAGCAAAGCACGTAATGTGTGCCTGCCCCACTGGGAACCGAATCAGTTTTTCACAGTTCGACAGAGCCATCCTCTTACCATCTGACCTGAAAGACTACTCACAATACAAACTAATCAGTTTCGTTAAAAAGCTAGGTTTATTTGATCTACTGTGAATAGGTGTGAGCCACAATAAACCCTTGCAGATTGAGGTGGATGGTCAAATAGACCCACTCACTTTGGACCTAACCTATTCTAAGTATTGTTTCCAAGATCTCATGAAATTATGATTTTAACCGATCGTATCTTCTAAAAGTCGACAATTCAGAAAACATTTCTCATCAGTTACTGGTAGTTTTGGAGTAAACATTAACGAATCTCTCAACCAACTTGTCCGGTCAAGTTACCCACTAAGTTTCTAACAAGTTTAAATGATTACAACATTATTGCAATGGCCATTAATCAACGCCGCAATTGATGCTAATGTATGCAACAAACTTTACGGAATACAGTGGTTCCTTGGATGCTGTGTACACAGATAATACTCCATTCGGGCAATTAATCGTCTTGTGTCGAGAGTTGTCTTGGCAGCATTTCGAAGTTTTTAAAGTTTGAGAATGAGTTTTTGGAACAGTCGAAATGAAGAAAGTACATGTGGTAATTCAGAGTCGACTTTTTGGTGATACTGTTTAACGTCAGTATAAACTATCGATGTTTCTGCTAAAAGCAAGTGCTTTATCAGAAATAAAAACGTTACAATTCAAAATAATTCTAATAATGTGTGATTGTTATATCTACATAAAAATGTTGGTTACATGTTTATCCAGAAACGTAGTAAACAACATGTGTTTAGGAGTGTTTCAAAGGCAGATAAGCGGAAAGCTAACCATTATGGTACAGTAACAGGTATAGAAAACAAACTACAGAGACACACTTTCCACTCTGGAGGAGGAGTTATGAGTTATCAAATCAACCTAATGTTATTATCTGAGTTTTGTGAGATTGAACAGTATTAGAATAGTTGATAGTAGTTGTTGATGAAACGTCAGGCAACATCTGACCACAACAACAAACCCGGAATGTAGCGTTGCACAGTTATTTTCGGCCATAAAAGGTTTTATCTGATCTGTCCAGATTTTTTATATAGGGCAAGCTCCAAAAGGTATATATCGCTTTCTCTATAATTTTAAAAGTTGGTCCCGGTTCCTTCGCCATATTATAACCTTATGTGTGGCATGTGAGTAGTGTCAATAAATGTTCTGTATAAGAATATATGCAATGCAGAAATGAATATAATACTCAATTTTCTAGTTGATGTTGTCGATAATGTCACAGCAGTCACAGATTTTTCATTCATAAAGACATCTGAAGAAGTAAAGAAACACTTTATTTCATTACTGAATTGTTCATGAAATCATTGTTTTCTACATTTTAATAAAAATAGTTGAACTATTTAAGTAATTCAAGAATCAATCCATTTTTGAAATAGTAAACACCAAACGGCGTTGAAGAAATTTCCTTGGGTTGTACTGAATTGAAGATTTCGTATTTTCTGTATTGAATGGAAAATATTGGAAAAAGAACTTTAAAAGCGTATTTTCATGTAACAGAAATACATAAATAGTGTTTACAAGTCACTCACATGAATTGGAAATGGAAGTTTTGCAAAATAGTGATAATAACATATAAGGATGTGTTTCTTCCATATTTGCGAATATCTTGACCTTCCAGAATCTGACAAATAAATTAGTCAATATTGAAAGGAAACGTCTTGATATAGTAAAGGCAAACTGAAGAGTTTGCTAGGCAAATGATTTTATATTACAAACTTCTGAAAATAAATTCAATTGGTCAGTAACAGCATTAATGATTATTACTCATTGTAGACTAATGAAAATCAGAACTTTTTATTGACATAACAGAATAAACTCAACAACTATGAAGCAAAATACCCCTAGTTACTATTTCTATTACTTTACTATTTCAATATCAAAATTTCAGATGACGGAGATGTTCGAAAATATTGTAAGCAGCAATAATAAAGTCCCAACACAAACAATTATCTAAAAACTGTATAACTGTATGAACTATAAAATATATAACTATGAAATAGCTATAACTATAAAATATAAAGAAGTGTCAACCAAAAAACTTGAAAAACTAGATTTAATATGAAATCGTGTGTATTCAATTATAATAATGTATACATCCGTCATTGTGCCTCCGCCACTTATTTCATAAGTCATTGTAAATGAAAATTTTGTGACATGCTAACAGAACAAATTCAATACTTCATTTTCAATATTCTTAACTTTTCAAATATCGTTTCTTCTATATGTAATATCTCGCTTTAGTATCCGTATGAATTGTATGTGTTTTGATAAAATTGTTGAAAGTATGTCTATATTTATGACTATACTCTGTATTTGAGCTATTTTCATTTGATTTTCACTCTAAATATATGTATATGTGTATATATAATATGTATATATAGTATATGTATATATAGTTGTATGGTGACTGAAGAAAATTTGCAGCTCCATCTATAAAACCTGATGTTCTTTGAATTATAAAGCATATTATTATTATACACTAGCCCAAAGTATCCTTATCACCAAACATATGGTTTTGTAACAAAAATCAATTAAATGTGTGTCTCATTTTGAATAAAAGTCATTTTTACACAATTTCTTTGTTTTACTCTCAACTCTGTATTCCATATGAACTGGTAGAATAATTTCTAATAAAAAAATCTGTTGCTATAATTTGGCAAATTTTATTTGAAATTTTGGCGAATTTCATTTGATATTCTGGCGAATTTTATTTGAAATTCTGGCAAATTTTATTTGATATTCTGGCGGAAGTGAAAGTATTTTTTGGACAATTTTATACTGTTGTTATGCAAAAGCTTTCTGATATGAATGCAACCAAGGAAATGTAAAAATATGCTGAGAATTCTATTTGATTGTCTATTAATGATAGATCATTTACTTTCGCCGTTCACTGTTTAGTTTAAATGAAAGATATTAGAGAAGTTTAAGTTGGTGTATAACAGATTAAATTTTCAAAATTTTCAATAAAATGATTTATTTACAAATCATAATATTTTTCAATTTGAAGAATTGCTACACCTTCTTGAAGAAACATGCATCGTCTATAATAATTTCTATGTTAAAATGAGAAATCATATTTATTTCAGCTTTCTCTCTACCAAACTATAAAACTAGAGGCGTAGTGAACGATATATCTGAATTATGGGATAGGTAACTCCGATAAGGAAAGCACATTAATATAAAATAAGTTATGGGTATACAGAAACCATTTTCAACCTTCCGTGAAATATGACTGCAGCGGTCTTTTTCCATTTTTGTCGTTTCGACCGTAAACAGAATGTGCAAGCGAGAAGTGTATTAAGGAAGCGTGCTTGACATTTTGACGGAAAAGTAAATGTTATAAAATGTTCGACTCCGAAGCATAACGGAAAATCTGGAGATCTTGCCTGAAATTTACATTTTTGTTCGTTTGTTTAGATGTAATTTGCGCAGATGGAGTTACCGTCGTAATATACTTTATTACTTGCATTTGCTCTGTTTGAACGAATTCATAATGAGAACATCGCGGAATATGGGGTTCGGGCATGCTGCAGTGAGATTTGAATATTCAGTTTTGGCGTAATCAGTGCTGGGAAATATCGGGAGTCTGTAATGCAGACTAGTCTGCGAACGGGTGAAATGGCCGTATTAGTTGGAAACATTTTACTGATCACGACGAGCTAAATTAACTGATAAAATGAGATTATACGGATTATTTCCTACAAAGTGACAATATGATGAGAAAAGTGAGAGGTAGGCTGCCAAAACAGACTTTCAAAGCGATAAAATTGACTACGATGAAACTGACAGCCTTGATATCAATATCGTCATGTCATTGATGAAACTGAGTCAATTCGATTCTTACAACGATGCATCCAGCTGAGAATATTTCAGGAAATAATTTTTACGAAAACCACTCTACCAAAAATTTTTCTCTGATGAATGTTCAATTTTTTGACCTCAAATTTTGTTAGTTTGTAGCAACTAGCATGAAATGAAACCATTCGTTCACTCGTTCCACGTTTCATTCTACTTCAAACATATTACTGAGTATAATGTTTCAGAGGCAATTTTTCAAATAAAGAATAAGAAATATGAAGGTTTTGATGGTTAGCAAACAGAAATCAATAAAGAAATAGATCATCATATTGTTAAACCGCTCATTTACTTCATCAATTTATCCGTGACATAAGGGCATTTTTCGAAACGGAGATAAAATTTTACCTTTTTACAAGAAAGAAAATCATCTACTTCTAGAAAATTACACTAGCCAACAAATAAGAAAAAATATTGCGACTAATATTATAATGGCTATACATTGGAGTTTAAAGCATCCCGATTACTACTTCATCATCAATAATTTTACATCACGTAAAGATTTAGACTATTTAGAGTTATAGTTATTTTTATTTCATACACAAATTTTCACATATTTATAGGAAAATATAAGATCAAAACAAGAAAAAAACAATATATTTTGAGGATAACAGACTTCATTCACTTTCAAGTAGTTCTTCTACAAGTGTTTCGTTATTTTCTACTTTCTGGTTTGCTTAAAACTCCGAAACAATTCTTTCGGAAGCAATTCACGCAGCTAATCCAACATTACTTAATTTTTGATCAAACTATTGATCACTTAGTAGTTTTCTAATTTGTAGTTTAACAAATATACCTTCCTTGAGCTTTGCATCACTTAATTTTGGAAAAAACCCCATTTTAATGTGGAATGGAAGTAACAAAACGTTTGGCCTTGACCTGAAATATATTTATCTCTCGGAGTCCATTCTTTGACTTAATAATGGCTGTGTTGCACTACTGTTTCAAATGCAAAGAAAACTGCAAAACTTCGTAAATCTGCCCTGAAGACCTAGTAATAGTTCTATAACTTTTAGGGCACCGCATATTTGCCACTTATGCGTAGAATAAGTGACATACTTTCGAATGTTTACTTCATGGCAACTGCATGTGCAAGTCGAATAGAGGGTCTTTTGTTACCATTATGGACCAGAACGGTTTTTTAAACTTGTGTTAGAAGCTGTGTTGCCAGTTTTTCAACAATTTCCTCAATTTGGGTAAAAAGCAAATTGGGATTGTCGTGTTCATTAAATTTTTGTGAAAAAATCATAACTCAAAAATCTTACGTTTGGAAATTATTACTATCATTTTCGCATTTAGGAACCAAAACTTAACAAAGAACTGCCTTTGGCATCACATTCGTAAATTGGCTGTAAACTAGTGTTATCGACCAAGGCCTTCGATTCTATTGATTTGGAAATTATTAGCGACAAATTGTATACTCTTGAATGCAGAGGAAATTTTCACACTTGGTTGATGTCCTACCTAAGTTTCAGAAAATTATCTGTGAATCTCTATAACACCAGATCTGAATTGAACGAGAAATTTCGCAAGGTTCGATATTAGGGCCACTGATTTTTTTATTTATCATTAATGACCTTCCCATACACGTTAGGACTGAAATGATGGTTTTTTATGCAGATAATACATCTTCAGCTGAAGAAGCTCGAACACCAGAAAAACTCTAAATGAA
The DNA here is from genome assembly GCA_015342105.1 of Leptinotarsa texana. Classification (NCBI taxonomy): domain Eukaryota; kingdom Metazoa; phylum Arthropoda; class Insecta; order Coleoptera; family Chrysomelidae; genus Leptinotarsa; species Leptinotarsa texana. Next base: position 15,956 of record WOGN01001915.1, read on the forward strand.
ACTTAATAGTGTTGCAGACCTTTTCAAGAGTGGTGTAATTTTAACAAAATTATTGTAAATGCAAGTAAAACAGTATCGATTCAGATTTTTTTAAAAATATCACAAAACTTTTCTTTGAATGTTTTTGTTAATGATCAGAATCCACAAAATTTTTGGGAATTTGGGTCGATCATAACCTCAACTAGAAGAAACATATTGATCATACGTGTACAAAAATCAAAACAAATTTTTATGCTACGCTACAACTCGAAGAAACTAGATAGAAAGTCCTTAATTGACATATTATGCTTTGATCAATTCTATCTTATCAATCGAGTGTTTATTTTACAAAACGAGTAATATGTTTGATTTTCGACCAAAAGTGGAATGAATCGTGCAGGTCAACTTTTATAATGAGTGGTATATTAACAATTCCAGCACTTTCATTCACAATTGTCTAATATATTGAAGGGACTTCGCAATTGGTACAGTTATCCCACAAGAAAAGGTGAATTATCAAGGCTCAAACAACATAAAACTAGTTTATATTAAAAAATTTCTTCATATGCTAGATCAAAGTTTTTCAATGTCGATACACAAATTTAAGAAAGTTTAACATAATTAGTTTTACTTATTTTATTGATTGAGATAGAACTGTCTAATATTAATCATACTTGTTACGATTCTAAATTCTGCCCCTATCTAATTTTTAATCAACCTGATAAAAATAAAAATATTATTCATTAATTTCGCCCAGAAGTTCGAAAAGAAAATATTCAGTTGCCGATTCCTGGAATTTAGACAATTTAAGGTTTTTTGGTTTCATTTGTGTTTCGACACGTCTATTAGTTACAGAAGTTCAACGCAACTTTCATGCAAAACTACTCATTACAGTTCGTTGGGTCTGAACCAAGCTCACAAAGTTTGGCCATTCGGGCGGTTTTTACTTCGGCTTTCAAACCACAATTCTGCCACGAAATACTCCCGCTTATCTTTATTTACGATGTTCAAATTGCATAACGAGCAAATAAGTGGCGATTATCTTCATTTTCGGACTCGGCAATATTGAGTCGGCGAGAAAAAAACCAAATAAATTTCCGTCGAAAATTCCGTGTGGGCGCCGAAATAATCCTCAGATTCATTTTATGTTACGAAAAAAAGGTGTTTCATTCTGAGATATATTTTATGGAATGCTAAATTTTGTTTTGTCTAGCAGAATGCAGACATCGATTTTAGAAGGTTTTAGGCATCTCCAACATAAATGCTCATAATTTTGAAACAGGTTTTTAGGAATTTTCACCACTATCTAAAAGAAATAAATGTTCTGATGGAGAATTTCTACAAATGGGCAAACTTTTGATTGATCATAATGAGTCATTATTTATTTCAGTACTGATACTAATGAGTAATTGAGTAAGTTTTTATATTTAAAGAAATCATTTATCAAAAAAGGAACTAATTTCACAGGAATCTATCTCAACGTTTCGTATGTCAAAATCTGCCTCCTAGTACACTTAAAAAACCTGTATTTTGGGGTTTCTCCTTTAGAAATTTTTCTAATTTTGAAATCTCTTTTGACAGTTGTGGAAAAAAATTGAAAGTGATACGAACATCGAGAAGAAAAACTGCAAGATATAGTGATTTTTTTCAGTACTGAAGATAAAGTCATATTTTGATTTTTTATCGAAATACAAGTTACTGACTGATAAATCATATTGAAAATAAATAATATTGAATTTTCGCAGTAACTCATCTGGGTGAAATATTTTTTTTTTGTCGTTTCCACACCTATACCGAGTTCTTCATCATAATTTGATAGTAGGCGAAGATAATGATAATAATAATAATAATAATAATAATAATAATAATAATAATAATAATAATAATAATAATAATAATAATAATAATAACGAATTCCGCAGACTATATCCAGATCACTCTGTCAAGAT
>WOGN01001916.1:0-17880 GCA_015342105.1 Leptinotarsa texana
TAAATAAAAAAAATAAAGGGTATGGTCAGATTTCATTTTTTACGAGCTTTTCAATGAGCCCATACACGACATAGGTTTGTATTTGAAAAAAAAATTGGGGAGAGTTGCAGCTAAGAGGTTGAAAAAAAAGTATTCATTTCATTGCCAAAAAATGCGTACATCATAAAATCAACTGAAGTGTTTCAGCGTTTTTTCCTCAAATACTGGTTAAAAAGGTGAAGACATGGACGGCCAACGCTTTGAAGGATGGCTTGAATCCCTTCTTTCACGAGTCGAACCAAATTCGGGAATAGTAATGGATAACGCTTCTTATCATAGCCGATTAGTAGAACAGCTGACAATTATGATCACCAGAAAAGCAGACATGTAGAGTTGGTTAGGACAAAAAGGAATTCCATTTTCCGAGGACATGGTTGAAGCCGAGCTTATGAGTGTCATTAAACAGCATCGTGACAGATATCGCCAGCGTGTGGTGGATATAATAGCTCGTGCTGGAGGCATCACCATTTTGAGACTTTCTCCTTACCATTGCGAGTTAAAACTGATAGAATTAGTCTAGGCTCAAATTAAGGGTTACGTAGCTCGTGAAAACGTGACATATAAAATTTCTGATGTCCAACGTTTATTAAAACTCACAATGGAACGAATATGGAAAGAAGATTGGGCTAATGCTGTAGCCCATGTGATCAAGGAAGAAGAGAAAATGTGGAGATTGGACGGGATGGTACCCACTGTTTTCGACCAAATAATAATAGATTCAAGTGTGACTGAGGATTCATCTTAGGACGAGTCAATGGATTCTGAAACTTCATAAGCATACTATAGGTAATTATTTCTTTGCTTTGTAGTTCTCTTTCTATATAAAAGGAACATAATAATTATTTTGTAAATTTTTCTGTATTTTTGAAGTACTGTATTATGCATAATAAGAAAATTCAATCAGTTTTACCATTGACACCAAGTAGCGCCATCTACTATAACAATTTTTACGTAATTACCTATGTGTTTGAATAAAAAAAATATTATTATGGTACGCATCTGCAGAGTTGATCACTTCAAGTGCGACGGTGCTAATGAATCACCTTCAATTGAAAATAGTTATAGTATAAGACAGAGGTTATATTTCAAAGTCGTGTTTACTCGTATTTATAATTTCAAAAATGCTCAATACTAATTGGTTCTCGTTTTTATTATGTTTTTATTATGTCGTTGTGATTTGTCCACACTATAATTAGGTTGTTATAATCCACGTTCTGTTGAGTAATATACCTTTTTATCTTTCATCGAAAAGCAGTTTCTCCGTATATTATCACGTGATCTCTTTCTATTAGGACATTTGTGGATTCCTTCGGTTGCATGAGGCGTTAGCTACACTTATGCTCTTGTATCCTGGTGGTGATATTGCATTTGGTAGGTTCGATGTAAACTGAGTCACAGGAACTAGGAATCCTGCATGAAGTAATCTCATAGATCTAGATCTAGATGACGAAGTCAAAATAAAAAATTCCTCAAAATAAATTTAGATGACCGCGAAGTGGACTTAATTGAGAAAGCTGAGGCTCTAAAGATATCAATATGTCGTGCATGAATATTTGAGTATGCGAAAGCTCTGTTCAAAATGGGTGCTGCATGAGGTCGCAATCGACCAAACAACAACGAATTAATGATCTTGAGCAGTGTTTGAAGCTGTTACTTTAGGAATCTTTGAGGTTTTTTGCTTGAATCTGGTATTGTGCAAGTGATCTACAGACAATTTTTCTATGATACATAGCAAGACCCAGAAAATATAGATGCCTACATGTAAAAAATTTAGATTATGTGAAAAGTGTTTCAGACGGAATTTTTGATAAGTCTGAGATGATTATCAGTAATACCTCCCCACAAAATTATTTCATAGTTGATGTGGGACTGTACAAGACTGAAATATAATGTTCGTAGCTGTGCTATACCAAAAATCTTTTTGAAAACTTAAATTTGTTCAGTAGAAACCTTATTCTGCGTGCTTATTCCATCTTACATTTTTATCTATTATTATGCCAAGATATTTTATATGTTCTTTCATATTTATAGTCATTGTGTCATTGTCATTATGGATTTCCAACGAAGTATTACCAAAGAAATTAAGACTGAAATAAATCATATAATCAACAAACGAGTGTAGGTCACTCTATCTCCATTTGAAATTTTCACGGTCACCAAACTGGTCTACGCCATTTTAATACTCTACAAAATTGAAGTCTGCAAACTAATATAATTTTCCCCAAAGTAATTTTCAGGTGAAAAGTCAACACATGATATTGCTTTCGACATTTTTGTGACAGGTTTGTTTTGATTGAATTTACTTATTGTTCAAAAGTTCCAGAACTGTTTCAATTTTTGTCGAAGTTAAAGTACCGTTAGCTAATTTACAGTATAAATTTCAATTAAACTTCAGCTGCAGTCTGATGCACTCTTGTGTTGATTTATTTTGAATATTTCATGAATAAATATTCATTTCTCAATAATCTCAGATAATCACCAGTAATTAATTTAATATTGTTCAGTTTTTCTTATATTTTCATCAAGACAGATGCATGTCATATACTCCAAACAATCATGCAACACTTAAAAAAGGTATATAAATTCATCCTTGAGATTGTGAAATTTTATAAGTCAGATAAAAGAAACTGTTTTTAGATTACTGATAAAATTGAAAATTCTAGAACATGCTCGCCTTAGTATACAGTATCATTCATACTGTAGAAAAACTAAGTTCAATTAGTAACCAATCAAATATGTACATCCTCAGTTGTGTTACAATTTTGTTATCACAACCCAACTGCAAATGAATTTCATTTATCAAATATCCTCATGTATTTTTTGTTAATAAAACTTTTGTTTTCAGATATATGACATAGAATCTCTGTTGACAAAAATAAATCAGAATGTTCCGAATATCATTTACCTCAGTTTATTAGGAAACAAAGCTTGTCCCAACGAATTATCCGGATCGGAAAACAACGATGAAGATTATCAGCGATACAGGTATGAAAAATGAAACAAAAATATAGGATCTTTCATTGAGAGCTTCCTATCTTTGAATTTAAATAAAGCAAAGTATGTGAGATATTATTGAAATTTCAAATTAGTTTGAAAAATCTATTGATGCCATTGGAATATGTGTGGAATATAACATCGTCGAAACGTCAACTACGGCTTCTCTGAGTGGAGCGCATCCGAAACGTCTAATTTTCCATGACTCTGGCACGTGAATTAGGCTCAATTTAACCGATGGCATGGTTTATGTTGGCTTTGAGGACTGCGTGGTTTGTGAGTCATTCGCATAAACCTGCCTAAACAAAACTCTACAAGAAAATTTTTAACGGGGTCAAATTTCACGATCTCTGTAGCCAGTTCATATCACCTTCACGTGAGATGATCATGCCCTCAAATCGCTCTTGCTGAATATCTAAAGTATCATGAGCTGTGTGGCACGTAGCGTCGTCCTGTTGAAACCGCATGTCGTTGGTGTCCGGATCATCCAATTCAGACCAAAAGAAGTTGTTGATCTTCGACCTATAGTGCTTGCCGTTGACAGTGATGGCCTGGCCACCGTCGTTCTCAAAGAAATATGGACCGATGACGCCGCCAGCCCAAAATCCACACCAGATAGTTACTTTTTCGGGATGCATTGGACGCTCTTGGCTCTCATGTAGATTAGTATCGTCTCAAATTCAAAATTTTTGTTTGTTCACGTACCCATTCATCCAGAAATAGGCCTCATCGCTGAAGATGATTTTTCGATAGAAATCAGGATCATTTGCCAACTATTTCAGACCCTGAATGGGGTCTGCGAATATAAGCCCGAGTGCCGGGTGTTGATCGATCGTTTACTGAATCGATAGGACGATTATAGTGATCGTAAAATGGACGGAGCGCGCGTTACATTGAACGAACACCCACTTTGATGAAACAATTTTATTACATCCATGTGTTGTTGAAAGGCCTCTTTATTGGTTGCTTGGAAACATAATTGAAGATCGTACGATATCCATGTACAATTAGTGTCTAGTTCTTTTTCATTTCTACGAAATAATTACTTTTTCCCTACTTGGAAGCCATCTGACTTCTCTGTTTGTTTTTAATGTTTATCTCATCAATCGGGGTCTGAATTTGATAGGATATGATTTGCCCGTTTTTCGAGATCCAGTGCCTAACATTCGCATAATAAATCTCTTTATATTCATTTCAAAATGCATGAAATTTTTATACAATTCTATATTTTGTTCAGATATTCTCTGAATGAGCATTGTCCAGAGAGTAGTTTTGTTACTTTTCTGAGCGGATCTTTACTTGTTAAAGTACTTCACCAGTTCTTTTCTCAGGCGGTCCCTTCATGAAGATTTCTTCTTTTGTGTTTTCACCTTTAAATTTTTTTTATTTTTCTTAGGCGCTCCTTTTATAACGATTTTCACTGGTGTGTTTCAACTCTCACTTTTTGTCAGTCTTCTTAGCAATACTTGCGTACGGAAATAACTCGATTTGATTTTTTTTGCTTGTCATATCTTATCTCAACTTCCAACATTCTTTCATTATTAGTCGTATACTATTCAAATTGTTGCCACTCTTGGTATCTCTCTATACATCCATCAAATATTCTCGTCATTATACCTCTCACATCATTTTTTATCTAGGAATCGAAGTAAATCTGTCAAATGCCTACAGGAGATTATCTACGGTCCTGGGTAGTACCACGATGGACATAAAGGGTGACAATTCGAAAACTCTCAGTGACTATATGTGAGCAACCAAATAAAATATATGAAATCGCTGATCATAACTTCCATAATAGGGAAGAGGAAACAAAATGATAGAAAAGCTAACTTGTTTTCATTCACCTCCTCGCCTTCAGCCACCCCAACTTCTTAAATGGCAACCCTTATCAATACCTTATCTAAAAGCTCTCAAGAAATGCTCTTTGGTTCAATGCAATTTGAAGTATTCGGATAGTTTGCAATGAATCATATTTTATCGACTCGTCAGGCAGGTACAGCAATTGGATTAACCCGGATTACCAAATTATATAAATTTTATTCATATAAAATGTAAATCCTTCAATAACTTAGTGTTGATGACCACGATAGAATAATTGAATTTCATGAAATTATGACAGCTAGAATTATCGCAAAACATCGGCTCATAAAAAATAATTGATTCAGTGACCAATTCACTTTTTATTCAAATGGCAACGCAAATATACAAAACTATCGTTATTGGAGTGACGAGAGCCCACGATTATTTATAGAAGTGCATACGCAATACCCCGAAAAAGTTAATATTTGGCCGGTAGGTATATTGGGAATTGCGAAAAATTCAATATACCAGAGAAATATATGCTCACATGCTAGAAAGATTTATCGAACCTAGGACAGTTCATGAATTAGAAATCAGAGAGACATGCACGGCAATTTATCTTCAGAAGAAAATTTACTTGCTACATTTTCAACAGGATGGGGCATCTCCTCATTATGTAATTCTAGTTAGATAATAATTAGCATAAATAGGTGATGACTATGCTAATCAATGGATTTGAAGAAAGAGGTTCTATTGAATGGTCTCCTCGATCCCTGGACATATGCCCTCTTGATTTCTTCCTCTGGAGACACCTGAAATCTGTCGTTTTCAATACATAAACTGACTCAAGATAGCAACCGAAGGAAACAATAATCCAAGAATGCCGAGCTTTTTCCTGAGGGACATTTGCCAATGTACGCCAAGAGTATGAAAATATACTATATTATGATCTTTCAAAGAGTTGAAATCATTTTGATTTTTTTTAATCAGTAAAAAGAGATAAAATTTTAATTTAAATAAATAGTGTTTTATTTATTGAACCAAAAACTACTACATCGAATGTAGCTTTATAGTGTACCATTGAATTTCATTTAGATAAGGTATCACAAGTAGGGACTTGCCATACATACATAATGTTTCTCCTCTTTCTATTATTGAAGTTGTTTCCAGAGATTTTTATATTCTATTAGGTTACTCAGATATAGCCATTGTCAGTTTTCAAATTGTCACCCTGTATATGAAGAACTCTGGAAAATATGAATTTTATGAATTTTATTTCGAAATATTTTCTCCCCATTACTTTTTTCAGTTCGCATATATGTCCTTCATCATGCTTTCAACCAATCCAACATTATATACTCTTGGTTTATATTTGGTGAATGAACATTATTATTTTATTATCATCATTACTTTTTATTGTGGACTTACTGACGGCCATTTGATATTTTCAGATACTACGTTCTTTACCATCTACCGAAGCTCAAGTTTCTCGACTCCAATAAAGTTCGCGAATCCGAGAGGACCGAAGCTAAACGGTGTGGAAAATTCATGAATATAATAAGGCCGAAAGAATCCAATTCGAGAGAAACTCTGTTGAACAACACTTCAAGTAATACATTCACACCTCTACCGAAAGCGATGCGGAATCCCAACGACCACAAAGGTAATAGAAACTGTTGAATGAGAAATTAACATTTCTCTTGAGATAGTAGTTTGTTTCATGAAATATTAAGGGATGGTGAATCCTGAATTCAAAATTATGCAAGAGACCGCAGTTGACTTGCTTTTCAAAAATTCGCATTATATGATGTTTTTGTCATTGTCAAAAGTGTTACAATAAGGTTGTCAAAATCATGCACTGGATCAGTGGTTTTTATTGAATTGTGGATGTTTTAAACTCAAGAAAAATTGTTTCGTGAGGTTCGATAGCCGAAATACCATTCAAAATATTTGATGAATCTTTCTTTTATGTGACTTTACGTGAAACCTCAAGCCACTCTTTTCAAGATGGTGATAATTTGTACAGTTAAATATGGGAAAAACACCAACATTTTCTTTGTTTTTCAATCAACTCCGCTGTTGATGGTGATAATTTGTACAGTTAAATATGGGAAAAACACCAACATTTTCTTTGTTTTTCAATCAACTCCGCTGTTCTTCATGAAATTGTTATTCGGTACTTCTCGTGAGGAGTAGCTATGCCACTGTATTCCAAGCGAAAATTCACGCTATTGAATTGTGTGCGAAGAGATTGGAAGAATCCAATCCCAAGTCAATAAAAATATTCTCAGACAGTCAAGCGGTGTTAGAAGCTCTTGACTCCTACTGAGCAACATCTAAATTGGTAGCAAATTGCCAAAAAAGACTCTTCTCGATAGGAAAACTCAACAGATTGTTTCTGGTCTGGAATCCAGGCCACACTGGGTGGAAGGCAATGAGGCTGCTGACTCCCTTGCAAAGGAGGGTGCTGCAAGCAGTTTTATCGCAAAAGGCTTTGCCAAACAAAGATTGAGCACCTGGCTGGCAAGAAGATTCATGGACTTCTGGCAGAATCTTACAGGATTAGCTCACTCCAAGGCGTTTACTCTCCCTTCGAAGCTTGATACCAAACAATTGTTGGACTACAGTAGGGATGAACTACGATGTCTAATAGGCCTTCTTACAGGTCACTGTCATTTGAATCATTATATGCAGAGATTCGAACTGTCAAAAGATAATGTGTGTCGCCTCTGTTTGGAAAATGATGAAACCGCAGAGCACATACTTTGTGCCTGCCCCGCTGGGGACCGTATCAGGTTTTTAGAGTTCGGCAGAGTCGTACTCTTACCATCTTCTGACTGACCACTCACCATACAAACTAATAGGCTTCGTTAAGAAGCTGGTTTTATTCGGTCAAGTTTGAATAGGTCTGAGCCACAATAACCCCTTGCGGGATACGGTGGAAGATAACCTAACTCCTCGTGAATTTGCAAGGAAATGAAGATTGGTACTGCAAAATCAGGAGATACTTATGTGATACTTATGAAAATATGATGGTGTCCACTAGGAGTCATCGAGGGATTGAATTAGCAGTCATTTTCAATTTCTCGAATTTAATTTTGATGCAGATATATTTTTCTTGTGGATAATTCAGAAGTTAATTCAATATTGAAAGTAAACCATATTTGGCTAAAAACTTAGAAATCCCTTCTAGGTACTGAAGTGAAAAAAATAATCCAACCAGACAATGACTGTTCTTTCAAAATTTTGTTTCCAAAAAAAATCCATCTTCAACAGATTTGGCTCGTGCCATAACAGGTTAAAAAAGGTTTTGAATTTATATGGAGATGGAAGCCAATACTTTTTTTAAACCAGTCCCACCTAAAATATACTCAGTTTGAATAAACTATTCGAAAATATGAATATAGGTAATAATTGACTTCAAAGAATCAAACCGTAATAATCTTCCCTTCACTCCCATTTCATAGAGATATTTTTCCTCGTGATCTATAGAAGGCAAGAGACCTCGATAAAATGAACCAATGGAGTTGAAAATGCCAAAAACTCAATAACAAAAATTGAGGACTATACTAGGTAATGCTTTTTTCGAATGACCATACTTCCAAATTTTGTTAAACTCCTTTGAAGGATGAGATTTCAAATATTTTTGATGCCCATTAGGTGTGTTAATTTTTGATTTCATTAGTCCCGGCGATATTATCCTGGACATACTTATAGGACCAACATATGAAAAGTTATCAACTAGTATGAAAGTGAAGTATTGGAGATAGTGCATAGTTTTTTCTATATAATAATCGTTACACTCGTTGCCAGCAGACTCGGGCATCACAGGCAACAAAAAAGCTGATAAGCGGATCGTCAACTCAATATTATAGGCCTTATACCTAGGTATTTGACAGAGTGGATAGTGTATATATAACAAACATAGAGAGTACCGGAAAACAATTACAAAAACCGTTATAAAGGAACCGTATGAGAAGAGGACTGAAAACTACCTCACCAATGTAGAGATTGGCTCATAACAAATACAGCTTTACTCAATAGACTCAAAGGGATAACAGAGACAGAGACAGCTCGTCATATTTCATTGAAGAAAATGTCAAAATTAGAATTTTCGGAAAGATCTCTTATAGATTTACTCCTGAACTAGTATGACATAGAAAAAAGAATAATCTTATCAAATGAGTCACACACAACAAGAATGAAACGATAAACTTCGCAAGATTAAGGTGAAGGATTGTAACCATTTCAAGAAGTGTCAGGATTATTTTGAAACGAAAACCTTCCAAATGATGTCCCAGATTTTCAACTGATCAAATGACCACCAAACAAGCAACCATGAAAGATAGTAAATAACTCCCCATCTTCAACGTATTGATCGAAAACAGCGCCAAATCCAAACGCTGATGAATCAGTTTCCAAATGAAACGTTTTCTGGAAATCAGGAAATGTGAAAATAGGAACTCTAACGAAACAAGGTTTTTCAAAAATATTCCACATTACTCTATCCTGCGAAAGGATATATCTTTTTAGAGAGATCAAACTCTACTCAGACACAGAGTGGTCTAGGTAAAGTTCACTCCTGCGGCTGCAGCCGCAGAAGTGAAGTGATTTCTGCGTTTCATCTGGGACTTTTGCAGAACGGGTTCCAGCTGCCTTAAAAGGAAATACTGGCGAGTAAATTTCACTAGTTCAAATGAGTACGGAGTGAGATTGGAACGCCAAGCATATTCGTAGCAGCAACTTTGTTCGTTCCCTACACTTCCGATGACCATATCTGTCAGAGTTTGTGCTGATACTTGCCGCAGAGAGAGTTATTCACAACTGTTGCCTCTTGTGAGTGGCCGTTGTTCCACCCCGAGGTAAGTTCACGTGTTTCCGGCATCCAGATGGTGCATGATGCCTCCATCTACAAGATTCACATTATCTCTGTAATCCCCGCATCGTCCTCGTCTGATATGGACCGTTGCACATTTGTCTATTCTGAATTTCATGTCGATACCATAAATATACTCTTTCACCAGCCTCAAACACTGATAGAGATCATTTTCTCCTGACAAATGAAGTTTAAGATTATCTTTATGAAACAGATGTGTAATCCAGGGTATTTCTGAACGCAACGATCATGGCAAAAGTGAGATGCGAGAAAGGGGACTGTGGGAATCCCCCTAAAATACACCTTTTCTGAAAGTGAACTACTCTATTTTTTGAACTCTAGCCTGACCACATATTATGGTGAAGCCAGTCAGTCATATTGGTATCAGTTGCTTTTAGGAATGAATATGAAAACATATGATATAAAAAAACAGTTTTGTCGATAAATATGAAAGGGAACATTTTACTTTCTTTAATTGAGAAAATAAATTAATTACAAAAGGTTTTGGAACAAGATAATAAGTTGGTAATTCATCAGCTCGATATATTTCGACCATTGGAAATTTCGAATGGAATTGCTTTTCAGAGAACATGAAGTTGAAGAAGCGATTAGTGAAGCAGTTTCCTTGCCGGAAGGCAAAAATTGGAAGAAAAAGTACATAAAATATCAGAATATAATCGTGCTTAGCTAATTCGCACTTGGAATTTGTTAAAGATAAGAAATCTGCAAAAGAAATGTAGAAAGCATTATGAAATTCATATCAATAGAAAGGATTTGCCAGTGGAATTTATTTAAGGAATAGGCGTTTGATGCTAGAACCTTAGAAAAATTAAAGTTCGGAGGGTAATTCGAGAAAATTCTCTGAGATTGTTAGACATCTAAAATCAGTAGGTGAAAAATTGAAAGAAGTTCAGCAATGAATGTGTAGTAACACATTTTATTGTTGCTAAACATTTATTACTAACGTCACCATTACCGTATTATAGTTATTGTAGTTCAACTACATCATTAGAGACATTATCTGAAGGAAACCTAATCTTGGATTTAGTAAAAAAAAAGAATATTTTACGCCCTATCAAAAATCATTAAAGGACAAATTATCATTAGAATAGTCCAAGAAATAGTCCCTTGAAGTTTCGCCACTTATTTAATAAACACCCTGTATAACTATTATGAACACTATAAACCTACACTAAGTTCCACAAATTAATCAAAAGAGGACACCGTTCTTTAGTAGTTCAATTCCTAGAATCTTCTTAAATTAGTTTATTAATATTTATCGACTCCCCAGTCTACGAGTAAATTCGGAAACTGTATAACCTCAGTCTCATTTCATTCCAAACAAGAATATCGGGAGCTGAGGTTCTCCAAGAATTTTATTGCGGCTGTCTGAGTAAACCATTCTGTTCTTCCACGACAAAACAAGCTCTCTGATTAAGCAAGTCTGTGACAATAATTTGTCTTCGTCTGTTTGCGTATGTTATCAAAACTTTATTAAGTTAGTATCGTGTTTGACGTTTCATCTGAAAAACATCTGCATAATTTGTTGGTGAATAAAAACCACATGCTATGTTTTAAGTTATGTGACTGAATGAATTTATTGCAATGAACATTCAGGACATAATTAATCCTTCACACAATACTTCTAGATAATATTGGTCGTATCTCGTGTTCACATCTACAAGCATTATCATTTCACCTCGGAACTATGTTTCATGTTGACCGTTTGAGTGTATAAACCCCTTTCTTCTCTTGATTATTTCAGTGATATAGGTATATTTCTGAAAAGTAAGTTTTTTCTGTGAATATGTAGTATGAAAGTGAGATCAGAATAAAATACATTCTTTATTCCACGACTCTAACAATTATCAATGTATAAGTACAAAATGCAAATAAGATCCAAAAATATTCTAGGCGGAATGGTATCAGGTCATAGTTTTCCACAAGAGTTGAATATTCATTATTGAATAATGCAACTACCTTTCTTACCTCATGGTAAAATAAAAAGTGATCTGATTTCAGTGTATGATAAAGATGGGTAACGTTTTTTCCATCAATAAAAAGAGAAACAGTAACATAATTTCTAACTATAGGCCAATAACCATACGATCTATTTTTTTTTTCAAAAAAAAATTAATACTCATTTTCAGATCGCCTGTCGTGTTTTCTCGATACTAACAGAATAATCTCGAAAAATCAGCATGGGTGCAGACCGGGAAAGTTAACAGCATTTAAAGTACACGGTTAGGATATTTTCTGATCTCAGCAAAGCATTCGACTATGTGGATCATGGTATTTTGATAAAGAGGCTATACCATTATGGTGTGAAAGATAATGCCCTGACATAGATTACAAGCTTTTTATAAAATCGCAAACAGTATGAGTGTTTGAGAAATGAACAATCCAATGAGTGGAGGGTTACAAATTCTCCATTAGCTGATATCAACATGTCAAGTTTTTAGGAATGTGCAATAATGAACATCCAGATTGGAAAGTACATTGTTCGAGTTTGGTATCAATGCTCCATACACAGCGCTATCTTCTGAAAAATTTCAAAACCGTACTTACACATTCTCAATTGCTGATGGTGTATTTCGTTATAGTGTTTGTTTCTGGGGGTGGTCAATCAACTACGTCTCAGGAAGTTTTTACTGCGCAAAAAAAAATTATCAGGTGCATCATGAATGTGCCTAATACCGAGAGCTGTAAAAGTTTTTTCAGTAAATATGAAATGTTAACACTTCCATCCTTATACATTTTTTAATTGTGTCTTCATATTTTCATGAATAGAGATAGTTTTGTGAAGAATTCAGTTCAGCAAGTGTATACCTTTCTCAAAGTCACTTCCACTCACCAATGTGTAACCAGTAGAGCATATTTCAGCCCTCTACTAATAATGTATTTCGTGCATTCAATAAATTGAAAAAGTATTCTTCATTATTGACCTTCAAAAAACAACTCAAAAAATGTCTTGTTACAAAATGTGTTTATTCAACAGATGAATTCTATTCGAAAGATGTCTCATAAGAATATTGTTGTCAGGTATTGTATTTCTTGGTCAAAATATTATACCACCATGTAAACAAAGTAAATCATAGCAGCCTTAGCGAAAGCAAAAACTAATAGTTTCTTTATGGAATTGACTTGAGAACTGAAATGAAGACAGTCTATGAGAAATCGTCGTTTCATTTAGATATATTTCATATTTCTAATATGTTCAGAAATCTTAACGGCGAGTGTTTGTATTCCACAGCTCTGAATGTGAACATGATTTGACTATTCCAATTCTTGGAAAAGAAATTATTATTCTATACTGGATTCATTGTAGATTCTGCAATGAAAAATATAACTTAATCATCAAAGAGGAATATTATCAAAATCACAAAATTCTATGATCGCATGACTAGTAGCTCCGAGTTCAGTTAACAGTGAATACTATCGGAAACCTTTCAAATGTTGGTGTGTATGACATCAAACTGAACTTGAGAAACAAGAACTCCGAATATATCTTGCGTTATGCAGCCTAAATTAGTACCTGATTTTCTGGTTATGAAAGCCATGCTGATTCGGTGAGATGCTGTTTCTGCTAGAGTCATTAAGACATTTCGAAATATTGATTCAAATAGGTTACCAAAGTTATATAAGGTTATTGGTCCATAGTTGACTATGTCTGCTGGATCACTTGATTTCAATACGGAACAAGTCTCAGTTAATTTCCACCTAGTTGGATGGCTATT
Source organism: Leptinotarsa texana (assembly GCA_015342105.1). NCBI lineage: Eukaryota > Metazoa > Arthropoda > Insecta > Coleoptera > Chrysomelidae > Leptinotarsa > Leptinotarsa texana. Next base: position 13,447 of record WOGN01001916.1, read on the forward strand.
ATTGAAGAAATAATATGATGGTATTGAAGATGTGAGTTAGTGGTTTTACAAAACTTCGATGAATGTAATGAAACAGTGAACTGTCAACTCTAAAGTAATTTTATTTTTAAGTTTCATTCAATAATACCACATTCAGTGATAACTCACAAATGGATATGAATTAAACTGAATATAAACATCATGGAAATATTGACACAATTCTTTTATCACACTCCACAATATCAGACTTCATAATATTTATAAATCTTCGTGGCACCTGTTATCCAATTCACACGCATTTATACTTACTATGATCACGCTTCATTCAAGCAGATGAAACTAGTACATTTTCTTTCTATTAAAATAATTCATCAGATATTGAAAAAACTTTACAACGGCTCAAAACAGTATTGATGTTTGATCTCTGGAAGACACTGAAAATTGCTATGAACCAATTGCCATCAGTCAGTATGGATAGGGATTGGTCATGTATAAATAATCTTGCTAAGTGACATAGGCATTCAGCCGGAAGTAATGAATATCAATGTTCTATTTTGGTAAAACACTTCTTTCGATGATTCATTCTTCCAACATTTTAGTTGTCCATTATATTATAATTTCGAAGACAAAATAGGGCCCAAACACGGATTGTCTGCAAATGAGGAATCGCAATTGATTTCTTGACTCTTTTTTGATATGCAAAATCAGAAAATATACCACGTTACTGATAAATACAACTTTTTTCGTGGAAGGTACAAAAAAAGGTAGATGGAAACTTCATTTACCCCACAGAAATCACATCTGTCCAATATCTCAATTATTGTTTTTGAATCTCGATCTTCTGAATTATAGTGGAATATTATATTATATCATCATATTGTTGTGAACAAAAATGACACTAATTGCTTTAATAGATGAAGATAGTGTGAAGTAGAGAAAAACAAATTAACAAATTATAAAAAAGTTAGTTTATCAACACCCTCTCTCTTCGAGTAATTTGTTCAACCCCATTGTTTGTCATAAAATGTTCAATCTTGGCTTTGGTAAGTGCATCTGTTACTTGATGTTCTGTTGCTATTTTTCGAATTGAAATATCTCCATGTAAGACCAACTTTCTTGCAAAGAAATGTCTTATATGAATATGTTTGGTACGTCTGTGATATTCCGGTTTTTTTCGGATTACAGCTTCGTCATCTACCATCAATGCTAGATTCCAAGCCATATTCAAAAATTATTCATATATCCATTTCAATCAAACCATTTCACGAGAAGCTTCACTTGCAGCTACTTTTCCAGCTTCTGTTGAGTAAATAGCAACTGAAGTTTGTTGTTGACTGAGCCAAGATATCGCACCTGTTGTTGAACGTCCTGTTGTTTCATCTCCGCCATGGTCAGCATCATTGAAACTTCTCAGGCCATCCAGATTGGTTGTTTTGTACGCCACAACCGCCACAACCGCCTCTTTGTATAGAAAAGATGTATTCAAATCCATTTTGGGTTCGTTCTGATGCATTCCAAAGTGTTTCAATATTTTTCTTGGAAAAGCTGCTTGATTTAATTGAATGGAACCACCGTTTCCAGTTTTGATTTCTTATCATAGAAAATATGAAACAGATTTCAATGTCACTTTGAAATCATTTTGCAAGAAACTAATCTTCAATAAACCCTTAGTTGTTGCAAGAAAACCATCATCAACGTATAGGACCAGGATTATAATATCATTTTCATGTTTCTTTATGTATGAACATGAATCTACATCATTTTGCTGGAAATCCAGTTTCTTCAATATCAGGGAATCGCTTATTTCATCATTTTGGTGTTTGCTTGAGTGCATATAAACATTTCTGAAGCCGTTCTACTCGATTAGTACCATCCTCATATCATTTAGGTTGTTTTATATAAACCTCTTCTTTAAGCTCGTTATAGAGAAATGCAGTAGTAATATCAAACTGGGTGAGGGTCACATTCCTACTAGCATCAATACTCAGAATAGCTCTCATCATACTACCTTTTGCTACAGGGCTGAAGTTTCCATCGAAGTTTTCACCCTTTCTTTGTGAATAACCTTTGATAACCAATCTAGCCTTCATTTTTTCTACAGAACCATCTACATTCAGCTTCCTCCTCTGAAATCATTCACGTGGAATCACTCTCCTACTAAGTGACGTTTCTTCCATAATCATGGTTCGATGTTTGTTTAGAAATTTCAAATTGCTCGATTCCAATGACCTTTTTAGGGCAGGAGAAGGTCTCTATTTGAGTGAATGGCTCTTGAGGTTAGTTATTTTACCAGCATCGAAACGAAATAGCTTTCTGATTTCACGTCTATCTCTCAGTTGCCTCTTTATTACAATGTCCTCATCTTCTAGAAGTGGATCTTCTGTCTCTTCAGTTTGAGAGCAGGATATATCCGTGGTATTCTCAGCATCGGTGTCTACTGATATGTCTTCTTCTGATGTCTCATTTTTATGAGTAGAAGGTACTCTTGACATAACAGAATCTAAGAGTTTATCTTCGTGAAGAATTTAATCACGAAATCGTATTAACCTCTCAAACCAGAAACAATATCCATCATCATTCTCATATCCAATTAGTATTCCTTCCATAGCCTCTCTATCCATTTTCTTTCAATATCCTTTTGGTGTTTATAGCAACAACCGCCTATTATTTTCAAATGCCTCAAATTTGGTTTCTTTTTAAACCATATTTCGAATGGAGATTTGTTGAAGTAGAAGAAATATCTCAAGTCAACTCTTGAATGGAATGGAAGTATGTATTTCAGATGACTCAACTCACATTTTTATTACATCAAAAAATCTCTCAACTACAAACAAACATATACAGTGTGAACAGAAACAAATAAACAAATTATGAAAATGGTGGTTTTTCAACACTTCTACCATTTGGAAAAAATGTTACAATGTGTTTTATTCTTCTTCCTTCCTGTGAAATTTATAAAATCCACCAATATTGAAAAACCGATATCAGACAATCTAAATAAGTAGTTTTTTGTATTTTAGGAATTTCAACTTTCTTTTGTTTCAGGTGCATACGGAAAATGTAGGTACCGTTATAGTGGAAAACATTCAGAAGGAAACAGATTCATTTCTAATAGTGATCTTTAATTTTAGTACTTGTATTATTTTTTACTCATTATCACATTTTAATGAAATAAAACGACATTTTTATAGATAGTATAAGAAAATCTGAAATCCTCGTCCCATATTATCAAAATCATATCGAAAGTTAGATTATCATCAGCATACTTATTGATTATTTTCAACATTAATAGTATACCAGAATGAAAACATTTCATTAGATATTTCCAGAATGACTCATCAATCACTAAAAATTGCAGTGGTCATATGTATTCCTTCAATCTGCCGAATATAAATTATGAAATCATTTCATGCAGTTATTGAAGATCATGCTCATTAGTCGAGATAAACGATATTTGTTATTGATCGAACCTGTTGATGTTTTCATTCTGTGCTTCAAGTGAAGTGAACATCGTAATTCTCCATCAAATTTCTCAAAACACGTTCATAATTTTTGTTGAAAAACATACAGAAAAGGAATATGACATAGTTAGTATATGAAAAAAATTCACTCAAAAATCAAAATCTTTTGCTGAAGGTATTTTCTTGTACGATGCGAATAAAACTTCAATCAATATCATCATCAATTCATATAATGAAATTGTAACTGATCTCTGTCTGTCTATTCTTCTGTTCTCAACGGGTTGAAATGCTCAACCAATGTGAAAGGGGGTTTTCATTGAAATGAAAATCTTCCGTTATTATTCAGTATTTGATTCATTCAAATCTATTCATCAATAATGAATTCAATTTCATAAATAACTTCATGTATTTGTCAATACTTTGGTTACCTACCTATATTTATCAGTAATGAAACGAGTTTTGTACAAAACAAAGTTAGGCAAATATATGAGAACTGCTCTTATAAAATTTGAGAGTAGCCGAAAAGTAACATCGTCAAAATACGATGTATGTTCATAAATTGAGGTGAATCTAGATTTTTCTAAAAAAAAATATTAATTATTTCATCAATTTCTATTTTGTCTTTTTCAAAGTAGTCCCCCTTGTGTCAGCATGTTTTCCAATCCTCGAAGCTGTTCTGATAAGCACTTTCTGGTCACAAAACGCCGTTCATGTGTGGGTCTCTTCAATCTTAGTAACAGAAAAAAGTACAGAGGGTGTTGTTTTTCACCAAAAAATTACGAACAACCAATGACGAGGTAGCAGGTGCATTATCGTGATAAATTGTTTTTTCACAATAGGCCTTTTCATCATAAGACGATCGTAAGCGTAGCCATCATTTCGAAATGGTGGTAATTCAAAACGTTCGTACTGTTTCAACCAACAATGGCTGGGCAAGGAATATTATCTCTACAAACAAATAAATTATTGGAAAAAACCATTGATGGTGCTTCAC
>WOGN01001917.1:0-17880 GCA_015342105.1 Leptinotarsa texana
ATTTTTCACAAAGAAAAATCTTCTATTTATCAGTAACTTGTCGTATTTAACAAATTTGCCTATCAAAAAAATTATTAAGAAATAATACTTATCTTTTTACGTTTCGGAGGCCAAAATCTGCCTCCGTCTTCAGAAATGGATAAAAATTCGAATATATTAGCAGTTATCATTTTTTAATGTTTATTTCTCTACTTCTACGACAGATGTCAAAGACGTTTTAAAATATTTCAAAACTTCTTTGACATCTGTGCTTTGACATGGGTGCTTTTCCAACTGATGAAAAAACATTTGGAGATTAAAAATTAGCTTTGAAGTCATATTGAATCACTCGAATATATCGTTATTCCAACCACAACCTAGTCGAACACTTTGTGTGTTTCTTTTCAAAATAAATGATCTCTTTTACTTTTCAGTTTAGTCTAGAAAGCTGACGATCATATTGAAAATTCCAGGAAGCAACCAACTGAATTCAATTCTGTTTCAAACTTCATCAACCAAGGGATATTCAACAGAGCTTTGATAGTTGTTTTAACGAAGTCCCCAGCTAGATTTCATGAAGTGAAAGTTGGTGCTCGAGAATTTCACAAAAAATTTCTGAAAATTACTCACCTTCTTTAAAGGAAAATTCAAAATATCCTCAAGCGTAGGAAACAATGAAATTTCAGTGCGAATTCTGACTGATATAATGAAAGTACGAAAACTTTATATTCGAAGAAATATAATCGTTTTTCACGAAGTGTCTATTTTTCATCATCATTCAAGAGTATAACAACATATGATAATCCAATTGAATTCAGTACATAGATTAGTTACATATTCGAACTGAATTCAAAATCTACCTGAATGGGGATTGTAACGGTTTTTCAAGTTCCACCTCTTATCTCAATCACCAATAACTAATCGAGTGGGGTAAATACTACTGTTGAATATCAAATTATAGACCACAGGTTGAACCGAGTCTTGTGTTTTAGTAATTCGACCTTGCAGGTTCTACTTTGAAGGCATTTCCAAGAAGATATCACAACACTTAATATACCCACTTCTCAGGTAGTGACACGCTGCAAGGGTTTTGTGACTTGGCGATGTGGCCTCAAGATGCCCACTCCCCAGGTCTCGTCGCTGGTCTCTGCAAGGGTTTCAATCAGCCTACTCCCGAATGTTGACGCTTAGGCAGATTGGAGTTTCCGTAAGTGAAAGTTATTTACTTTACAATTATATACTCAACCAGTTTCTGAAATTAACATCAAAAATATTGAAAACAATATAAATACAATATAAATATTTGTTTTCATGAAATTTTCATCTACAGATCACTTGATATAACAATATAATCAGTTTTCTTAAAATCTGAATCCATACATGGGAATATGTCATCCCCCTCAGTTACTCAGGTTTGTCTGTCTATTAATGTATTTGTGGCTCAGTCTAGCAACACTGATGGGATCTACGGCGGGTCTAAACAGCGCTGTCTGGTGTTGACTCATGAATGTTTTGTATTTGCCCCCTAGTTAACTAGTTACCCTATAGTGAAAAATGCAGTGGAAGACAGAGGACCAATCATGCCGGTGATTGATGTCGAAGCTTGTCTTTGCAACTGACCACCTCAGGAAGCTTTGTTTATCTTTGTTATTTAAGGATATAAGGATTCTCAATCAATTCCATAAATGATATTTTCGTAAGGGAAGATGTCATCGCCCTTACTCACTAAAACTTGTCCTTCAAGGATAATTGAGTCCCGAAATGCATTTGTAGTTCAACCTAGAACAACTTATGAGACCATTGGCGGGTCTTAATAGAGCTATCTCGTGTTGAATCATAAAGAAGTTGAGTTTGGTCTCTAGTCTACAACTAATCAAATGGGGTGTTATTTGCTTTTATGGCACTCACATTGTTCAGCGTAATTTAGTAGTATTACAAAAAATTTTGAAAAATTGACCTTCAGTTTGAATATTTGATATATTCATTTCATATCCATAATCTACGCCGTTATTACATTCTAAGTGAAGAATCACTTTCATTCACAATTAATTTAAGTGTATCCGATTTTTTATATTCAGACTGTGATATTACTGTGTTTACCTTCATTTGTGACTGTATTGCGCATCCTCCGTATACAAAATTTGGTCTGAAGTGTGAAAGAAGGAACCAGAAACCGGAAAACCTACGTGAATCGAAAAAAGTCGCTGAAATTCCCAAGGTAAGCACGGTTCGAATCAATTTAGAATATTTGTTCTCTCTATTTACTAAAATCACGCATAAGGCCAACATTCAAATTCATGTCACAGGAAATATAGTCCACGTACTCAACATAGTTTTGTTCCCTCTGATCGAATACTCGTGATTCAAGTTTGAACGCTGTTTTTGCGAATTTAAGTGGTATTGTTGCTTTCCGATAACACAAAAGGTGTTTTCGCGTAAATAAACGACCCGCTTTCTTAGTCATATCAGTTTGGAAATCACGGATCGATTTATTCAATTTGAATTGAAAGGGGTGTCTTTCAAGCTGTTTGAAAATAGCGTTTCTTACAGATTGTGTCTGAAATGTACTTCTTTGCATGATCTACATATCTTTGTTTGACGTTACTTTCTTGAAATCGGTTTCTTTCTTGTTTTCTTTGGAATATTCTCATATTTTTCATATAAAGGTAAAGAGTAGTAGAAAGCCAAAACTTTTCTTTTCCAAAAAATGTATTGAATTATTCTGTAACTAGTTCGATTTGATTCATATTCATTTATCAGTGAATTTGTCTTCGACAAATCAAGTTAGTTCAACATTCCAACAGTTTTTCGCTCAGGTCTTTCTTTTTTTTGTGAAGGTTCCCAAAAAAAAAACAACTCAACAGATGCTCACATTATAAATACTTATAACTTTTCAATGGAAATGTATAAAACTGAACGTGATTCAGCTACTCCTCATGATAATGAGATTGAAAATAGTCAAAGACTTGATGGGAATACTGTCACTTCTCAAAATCTCCAAACATTCATAGACAGTTCCACGAAAAATTTTGGGTAGATGAAATTCTCACATTCGTATCGTCGGTAGAGTTTGTAACTAAACAATGTGGCAGCCTCAAAAGAGCTGCTGATCATACAAAATCAAACACAGGAACTCGTAGTGTATCTCTAATTTCCATTCCTAAACCCACCTTTCGACGTACTTTTTCCATAGTCGAACCAAAAATAGTTACCTACTGAGTAATGTCAATCATGTCATTTACCAATGCTCTCAATTTTTATCCATGACCACCAGCGAACGATGCAATATTGAGAAATCCCATAAGTGATGTATAAATTGTTTCGATTCCATGCATAGTTTCGGAATTTGCACTTCACGATCACATTGTATGAAATGTGTTTTCAGCGACACTTATTCTGTCAAAAGAAAAAATGATAGTTTCCTCAACAGCATCCGTTAGTCAATGCCCTATTTCACTGTTGAGTCTACTTCCACTAATAAAGTTTCCAGTAACACCTTTCTCTTTACGCCTGGAATCCAATTATATCAATCTGCCTCTACGTCCACTAAAACTCGTACTTGTTACTCTTCATTACTCTCAAATTCGACTATTCTTTCAGAGGCAGCTCTTACTGAAATTCGGGATCGCTACGAGTCATATAAAAAAAATAGGGATCAACTGGATATTCTTGGTCAAAAATATTTGAAATGCCTTAGACTGTAATCCACATCTCTGGTTCTATCAACTCAAGGTGTTAAGTCAAATGATATCATCTGCCACCAATTCTTTCAGTCATATTTCTATTTGAAGCTCGCTGACCCTTGGTTCGATATATCTAATGAAATCGTCATTTTTCTTGTGACCGATATTTCTTCTCGATTTGTTTTAAATGGTTATATCTCTAGAAAACCCGAAGAATCATTTTCACTCCACACTATTTTTGGTTGGAATGTCATGGCCTCAGCCCAAACTACCACCCATTTATGCACACTATAGTTAATTCATGAACGATTGCATAGCACAAGGACATATGACTTCGTCCAAAGATCCAAATTCGACACCTAACTCCTACTTCATCCCACATCATTATATTCTCCACCATGAAAGTGCTAGTACTAAACTTAGAGTAGTTTTTGATGCTTCTGCAAAATCATCTGATAGTATGTACCTAAGCAATACTCTTCTAATTGGATCCAAACTCCAACAACTCCTTGCCACAATTCTCTTGATTTCCAAATTTCATTCTAATGCATTGAAAATTATATTTGCCAGATCTCAACCAGATATTAGTATCAATGAAGGACACTGATTACCAAAGAATTTATTGGCGTTTTTCTCTCAAGAATCCATAAAATAATATTTATTATAAACTGTAACTGATTATTTTCATAAATATATGTTTATTAAGTGGGCTGCTCATAAAATATCTCAGCATGTATCCATATATGAATATAAAAATCATGTGTAGAGTTGTAAAACATGTATGAAGCTGAATTCATGTATATTAGTATTGGGATTCAGATATTGAGATTTTTTACGTAGATGTAATCTAATTGTTTGATCAAATCACATTGTATAGCTTTGTCTACGAGAATAATGTTCTTCTGATAATAAAGCATATCTTGATTGATTGATTGATTGATTATTATATCCTTTCCTTATCTAGCGATTATGACAATCCTGCAGTTGGTTGAAGAAGACGCTCAACGTTTCCGCTAGCTACTGATGAAATGAAAAATTCATTATACGTTGATTAAATCCTAATCAGTTGCTCTTCGTAGATGCTCAAAGCGTAGTTCTATTCCTTATTACTGCTCGATGGATTTGAACTCCATAAGTGAAATGGCAACCATCCATCTCTTCTCACTGATGATTGCTTTTGGGCTTGTAACGAATACTTACTCTTTACAAAGAGAAACATCCTTTCAGATTCAGCCTGTATCTTTGACCCTCAAGGACTTTCAGCTCCCTAAACTTTGTTTAGGAAGTTCATTCAACATATTCGGATCATCAAACTTAGTTTTGATCATGAACCTTCTCGTGATGTTTTTACTGGCAGTACCATCAGAGACTACATCAAAATTTTCAGAACCTTTGGAATCAAGAATATTTGCACACCCTATTCCAGAAAGGGAAGTGGACAAAACCCTCTACAAATATCAATATAGAAAATATAGTCCTAATTCAAAATGGATAAATTATTTCATCACGTTGGCAACTAGAAAGAGAATACGATATTCGTGCTGGCCAACACAGAATCGTGCGTGTTGTTAAACTTCGTACCTCTTAAGGGCTTCTTACTACTTCATGATTATTGAATTGAAATGCCACTGTATTTCAGGTGGGGCGGTTTATTCTGTTTCCACCTCTATTATGAATTTAATTTCAATTCATTATTATTTTTATTGGTTTCTGTCAAAAATCATTGAGTAAAATTTGTTGTGAAACGATATTTTCCATTTATGAAATTGTTTAATATGAGAAAGCCTTTATAGGGCGTAACACGTGTTGCGTTATGGATTTTAATCAAATATCAGTCGATTCTGTCATATATCTATCTCATTATATCTATTGCAGAAAAATACAAACAAGTTTATTTCGTTGTTTTTCTTACGTCTAGTTCAATTCGATAGAATTTCAAAAATCATTTGCACTTCGTTATTTCAACTTTCAGTTTACTTGTAAAAATACGAAAGTACTAATGAGGTTACTGTTCTTTTGTGTCCCCCAAACGGGTTCAATTAAGAATCTGCATTTTCCATTATAACATTGTGAAATTTTCGGACCATGTTTGATTAAAGAAATATTCAGTTTTATTCGGTATTAATGAATGAAAAATGAATATTCTGGAAATCGAAGGTATACTGAAATAATGATTCACTTGGATAATAAACTTAATTCATTGTATTTTTCACAAGAGAATAGGGAAATATATGCTTGAGAGAATTTTATATATTCACTCACGAAGTTGTGAATTAATCCATCATCAACGTATAAATTTCTCATTTCAATAAGTTGAATAGAAATATTTGGCATGCAATGGAAATGACTCCTGTGATGCTAACTTCGTTAGCAGAATGCGTGTATGGAAACAGTGTTTTTGTTATGCGTGTAGGGAAACAGTGTTTTTGTTCCATTATGAAATAAGTGTATTTTTCAAATTCAATTTCAATACAAATGAATGAAATAAAGTTGAAATTTTTGTCTTTCATCCCCTATTATGATCATTCCGGTTGATCAAAATCTAATCACCAACCACTGATATATTTTTTTTCAAATGACTCATTGCCTGAAAACTTATTGAAAAATGTCTTCTCCTTCAAGAAAAAATGCACTAGATCCAATAAATCCGTATTAGTGAATTTTAGAAAGCTTTGAAACCTATTACCAATATTTTCAATATTCACTAATATTAACTTTATATTGAATGGAAACTTTGATAGGTTATTAATGACATTGTGCAACACGACTCTGGAATTTTCAAAGATATCTGATGAAATAGTTATGGTCTATATTCATGAATCCAAACTTGGGGCGGTGCATGAAAGAACAAAACATGGTGTTCAATACTTCCTTCGGAGTATTTTTACAATCCATAAAAAAGTTGCAATGACAAAATGCAAATATTTTTCGGAATTGTTTTCAAATAATCCATATTCAAAAAGAGAATTATGAAATCCAACATATAGTCTGTACATGAATAACAAGAAGCTAGACGGAATGACTCGTTGAAATTCTTCCCAGTGATCTATTTATCACAGATACACTAGTGGATATAACTTTTCGATTTTGTTGAATTTGGTTGAAAAACTGGGTATCCCCCAAGTTGATTGAGTAAACTTACGTACGCCGGTGATTTGATTTCAAACCTTGTCTGTAGAACAAAGCTAGACGCGTGACAAAGTCATAGGTCACTGCGTCGATCTGAGCGTCTAACAACCTTCCAGAATACAAATTCCCTCCGTTCAAATTGAACTTAGTTACCTGCCACCGATCACAACTTTCCTCCAATATCTAATTAGTCGTAACAAATTGCCAGCAATTCTGGAAACGTAGAACTCCGAATTGCGGAGTCGTCGATTAAGACTGCTGTCTCATACGACCGACAATAGTAATGAATATTCAAAATTCATGAACCATTTCTCATGCTGGATGAAGAATATACCGAATGAAATTTCCGCATGTCACGCTGTACAAGATTCAGTGATACTTCGTGATTTCCAATTCAATTCCAAGTCGAACTGGATATTGTATGGAGATGAGATGGATAGTAACTAATAAAGGTAACGTCTTTTGAATTCATACCTGAATACAAAATTTTGTTTCTGGAACTGACGCCTTGCATATATGTTGAATATAACAATGTATTATTTGAATATTTTCCAATTGAGGAACATATTCAATTATACCACTTAAGGTTTTTTTGAATATCTTCATTTATCCGAAAGTTGTTGTAGTCTTGAAGGTATATCCATCAGTTGTTATGCTACAGCTATATCAAGAAATGAAGTGTCAGTCATCGTACTTAAGAAGAGCGCAAGTGAACTCGCACCAGTTTTTTGCAGAATTTTCAACCTGTCTCACAAAAAAGGGTCTTTTTTTCGCGTGAGAATATTGCTTGAGTTCAGCCTATTCCCAAAAACGGTAAGAAAAATCTTCAAAATAACTAAAGATCAGTCGCTTTGCTCTCAGTGATATCAAAAATCATCGAGGAAGTCGTAAATCATCATATCCTCAAATATTCGGAAGGCTTCAACATCTTGAGCGATCATCAATATGGATATCGGGAGCTCAACAGGGGCATTCTATCGTATGTCACCTATATTTGGAATGAAAAAATCGAGAAACATGAAGAATCAAGACCTGAAGGCCTTTGATATTGTGTGGCATGAGGGTTTGCTGGCCAAACTTTGATGCTATGGCTTGTCGAATCATTTCTGTATATGGCTCTCCAGTTTCCTGAAAAAACGTTCCCTGCAAGTGGCCGTCGATCAATTTGTCTCGAATACTTTCACCAGTAATGCTGGTATTTCCCAGGGATTCATACTGTCGCCAATCCTGTTTTTATTATATATTAACAACTGCTTTTCAAAAGCTTGAAACATTGTTCCGAATCAGAAAACTGTACACACCTCAGCAACTTTTGATGCTTTATAAAGCTCAGATCAGACTGTTGCCATATATGGAGCTTTGCCCCCTAATATACCCTGAAGTTGCTGGATTCCATCCAGAAATGAGCTATACGCCTGATTGAAGACGCGAACATCACGTGCAACCTCGATAGTCTGAAACATCGAAGGAAGGTTGGAGATTTATCTCTCTTCTATAGATACTTTCATGGGAGGTGTTCAAGTGAGTTGGCACATTCGATTCCACCAAGAGTGGTACATATCAGAAATACACGACGGACTGTGGTTGCTCATCGTTTTGAGATTCAACTCAGTACATCTTGAACTTCACTGTTTGAGAACTCTTTCATTTGGAGAAATACGTTGATGTGGAATAAACTTCCTAACAACGTTTTTCTGATTTTCTGAATGCATTCAATCTCCAACGATTCAAATCCAATGTGAATCGCTACTTCCGCATAGGCACCGCTCTGGGAGCGCCTCAAGGATTTTCTTATAGTGCTTGTGTTTCGTCCTCAAAAAAATTGACCCTAAAACTTTTTTTGTGTTGGATTATATTTCATTAATAAAAAAACACTTGAAGTGTTGACTTTTTTCATTACGTGTTTTCGTGAACAAAGATCTGGAATTGTAAGTATTTTCTTGTGGAGGAAACTTCGATATAAGACGTTTGTTTGAAGGTGATTGACAATTTTTGATGATGAATTTCAATAGTTTCGACTTCCCAGTCATCAGCCAAAGACGATTGTGGATACCAACAATCGTGAAGTAACTTGACTTGGAATCTCTTAATTTTTTGTTTAATTGTTCTATTTTTGCTTGTATTTCATTTTATTATTATTACATTTCAGATTTTTATTTTGCTTAATATAATTGTTATTTTCAGCTACTCATTTTTAATTTTTCTTTTTCAGTTCTTTGAGGGATTTCTAATCATTTTATATAACATCAGACATTGGAAGTTAGAACCAATGAAATTCTTCAATATGAAAATGTTTTCCTCAATGCAGTTTAACCACTTGCACCTATTCTTGGCACATAATTGAAGAAGTATTCATGCAAAAATTCCCAGTAGAAAGGGCGGTACCAATTTTAGCTCGAGAGGTGTGCATAATTCGTCACTTTTCGTAATCGCATGTCGGCTCTCATCTGATCTGCCTCTACAAATCTTCCACAAGATCCTTTCTCTCGTAAACAGTTTCAACTGAGTGATAATAACAGCTCAAAGAGGTGTGTCATCGTTATGTCAATCAGAGTGAAGACAATTACTTTTATGTCACCACTCAATCCTAATTTTATAAACTGCTTTGTTAGCAATCAACTTACTTACTTATAATTACTCAATCAAAGCATCCAGCTTGTTATTTTAATTCAAAAATAAAGTTATCTCGAACCAAAAAAGTCGACTAGGACAATTATTCATTGACAATGTCAAATGCATGAACTTTTCCTATCAACTTGTCAATATAACTTCTTGATATAATTTCGATTTCGAAAGTATTTGAATCATTGAGAAACATGGAAACAACTCAAAAACTATTCTATTTCTCAACATGCTTTCAAAACAAACACTTTGCCCAATCATCAGAAATGCATGTGTTGTCATCTTCATCTTCTGAAAACGCCAGCTTGGTTGATAAAACGCGTCGAGAAGAGTACAGGATTACTAATGAACAGGTAAAATGCCTGTTTTGGGTTCATTATACATCTGAGTTTCCAGATTTACCTTCTATCAATCAACATTATTACCCCTCTAGAAGAATGGCCCGACTTTTAGTTTTATTTTGCATAATTGTCCACTGGCGGTCGATATTTTGAGATTCACTTAGGTATACGAAAAGCGTTGTCTGATATTTTTGATTACTTTTGCATCGTAAACATGTCCAGTATAATGTATCAGTATTTTACTGAAGTCTCAGGACGAGGTGAAAAAAAGTTGTAAAGTTTCAGATTTAAGTCTCTCCCATATAGTCTGAGAGTTTGTCCTCCAATTGACCGTTTTAAGCAATACTTCCTTTGTACTTTTCAGAATTTCGTGATCGTCAGAAAAAATTTGATGCTGATTGTGTTCTGAATTTCGGTTTCGAAACGAAAGTCTCAGTTTTATAGTTCTCCACAACTGAACACAGATAAAGGAGCAAATTGTATCAAACGGTATCAGCACCAATTTTTCATTCATAGAAATATCTGTGGATCTTTTTTCTCGTAACTGAATCTGAAGGAACATGTCTCTGAAGTCACCTCAAAATCCACATCGTCATCGGCAAAATTTTGATAATATGTTAACCAGATGTTTCAAAAAACTTGGTCCAGCTGAAAGATTATTATTTATACCAAGCAAATTTTATTATGCTCAAGAACAAAATTGTGGTAAATAGGCCGTAATCGAATTGAACCTGAAGTACCAAACGTTCCGTCTGCTACTTCGGCAGACATCATTGGTGGCATGAACGATTGGCGAGCTACGTAACAGACAAAACGATTAGTACTTCAGGTTCACTTCAAACACTACTCAATAATTCGGAGTGTTTGTTCTTTTTCTCACTTTTCATTGGACTTATTCAGATTATCCACTGCACAGCGCAGTAAGTACCGATGATGTGGACAATCAGTTAGGAATTCTTTCTGTTTCGAATGCCTTTTAAATATTTGAATTGAAAGGGATATATTTTCAGAAGAGATTACTTATTGAATAAAGCAAGTTTTGGTTTTTTACATTTCATGAATGATTTGAGTTCTTCATCCAGATTTGGTGCTGAAGAGGCAATAAGGCAAGTGTTTTATGACGAAACATCGGCGTTCACCAGTGAGGATGACAGTGTACCATGTAAGTGAAATTTTACTCTTTCACATCATTTTGTAGCAATCCTGTAAGTAATATCTGATTCACTCACATAACGCATGTTTGGAATACACACTCAATAGAGAGAAGTGTTTTTGGTATAATCCAGTGTTCATTTTGAAAGTAATTGTTTTGAAAGTATTTTTCTTTCGTGCAAATTAATGTTGATATGGAAGTAGTTGTTTCGAGAGTGCTTTTCTTTCAGTTTGTGTCTAAAAGTTACTCCTTTGCATTTTTGTATATATTCAATATTTTGTGATTAATTGCTTCCCTCCTATGGAAGATGCCAATTTTTTTTGTGTGAAGATGGCGAAGTATAGAGCCAAAATTCATTTTTCTTGTCGATGAAAATTTGTTGAGACTACATTTATTTTCCAATCGTTTTAGGGCAGAGTATCTAATTTATCTGTAATGGTACTTAAACATTCCACTACTTTTTCGCGTTCTGATATTTCTGTCAAGTTTGTACATGAACCCTATTATTTTGCATTTTTAGAAGACGCCAATTATTTTCGAGATCTACTTTTTTTCTCTTCTAGTTCGTTAGCGAATCGTTCGATCAACTGCAGTTGAATTTCTTCTCATTTTACTATATACTCTGCTTGAATTGTTTCATTTCTCTAGTTGTGGTGTTAACGTATTTTCAATATTTGTATCATTCTATAAGGAACTGTCGCTTCATATCAGATCTTGAAAACGGTCAGGCATTTTATTATCTTCTCTGGAGTTAGATGACTTGACTGTCGGTAGTGATTATTCACTGCTTTTGTGACACCATATCTGAGTGGAACTCCAAATCTCTGTGGCAAAAATATATGTCTCTGTTCAAACCAGCAGTGTGTCTATGATTGAATTTTCGTTGTTCCTTCATTTCGCGATCACGTCTGGGTCACCAATGTTATTTCTTATAAAAAATGAAGGTCTTTCGTGCCAAAAAATACATATACAGACATTAACAACCATTTGAATAGATATTGCTTGCATCAAAATCAGTTTGTGATTGATAACTACGATGACATTCATTACTCATTCAATTTTTGAAAATTGTTTTATATATATTTCACTCAAGTATCGGCAAATATGTTCGCTTTCCATGACAATGAATGCATACTTCCAAAGAATATGTCGTCTGATGTATATAATCTTCCTGAAATTTGGATCCTCCATGAAAAATATCTAAAACACAATGTCTGGGTATAACCCTTGAAACGCGGCTTCCTCTCGCAATAAATCCCTACAAACCGTAAATGTCAGACCGCAGGCATACCGCTCCCAAAGTCATCTTTCTGTAATCTATGTGGTTCGAGTATAAACAAATGTATGCTACGATGTCACAACTTTTGAGTTATTCATTATTTCTTGGAGAAACAGCAACAACGACAGGAAAAATTCTTGCTGAAACAATCAGTCACGTGTTATATATAGTTCAGTTGATTAGAAACACATGTAGAAAGGTTGATTCCGAATGAAATATGAGGTTACATTTAGCATTTCCAACCGAACATAAATAAAACCGGCACTTTCGGTTTAATGCACATGTAAATAGCGGTTATATTTTCAACCCTCACATGTAAACATTCGTTCAATGGAATTTTCATCGAAAATTCACTGGCAGTGTTTTGAATATGTAGGTCATGCATAAACTATAATTTAAGGGAAAGTATGTACTGCAGTCATCACTGACCAAGGATCTTTCATATAGGTACCTAGGAATATATCTGTATCAAAAAATTAAACTGTCATCAAATGATAAACATAGCAAATCACTCTAGATATATTGTGTGTATTACATTTATGATAAACGATAAATAAACAATATAAATTAAATTATATTTTTTATGATAATAAATACAAATTTTCACAATATATTATTCATTTTCAATACGTGTTTCAGTACGATAGTAGCTTCCTCAGTTGGACTGGTACCATACAGAATATGAAAATGCTCGAAAATTACAGAAAACATCATGACAAAACTACTTTGTTCACACCTAGATAGTTATAATATACATACTACCATCAGTAAAGTATATTTGAAGCAAATGATCGAAACCAATGTTACATTCTTGGTTTTCCTAGATTGTATCGAGGCATTTTTTATAATTGGTTATGAGCTCCTACCATTAATTTTGCACTATGAAGTATTGCCTGATGACGCAATTCTCTTTTTTCACCGTTATGTACAGAAAAGGCATCAGGAAGTTATTCTTGATGTAAAATATTCCACAGCATAAAATTTTAATTTGGGCGTCCCCCACGGATCAATGTTTGTTTTTCTTCAGTTTTTGATGTACACCAGTCAGCTATAGAATATTACTGAACACCAAATCGTTATTTTCAGCACTTCGACACGTGCTTCGATCACCAAAAGATTATCTTTAAGGAGAAGATTAAACTAAACATATATACAATGTTCTCCTTATTTATACCATAGCTACCTTTGCTAGGTACCTGATTATCCAAAATAAATTTTACAGTGATGCCTACTCATTTAGTCTTGAATTGATTTCACAATGTTCCCTTATCTAATAGTTAGGTGAATATCGTAAATAAAATATTATTTTAACAAGTTGTATAATACTACTAGGTATTGATTCACTACTCTCATAAGCATCTAGGCAACATTATAAAATCAACTTAAGACAATTAAAATGCATCAATGAATGCCAAATGATTGACTGATTTTCTGAAACCTAATTTTCCAGCAATAATCGAATACAACTGGCCGATATATGATGACAATACTTATCAAAACTAAATAATACACCTAATTGTATGATTTTCACTATAGTTTTCTTCTACTGTTCATCTCTTAGGTTACATACAGAATCGAAAAAAATCTTAAGAAAGCATAACATAAAAACAATGTTCAAGTCCACTAGGAAAATACAACGAAGCCTGAGATTTTCGAAAGACTCAGGAGACCACTATCAACGGCGGGGGTATATCGTATACTATGCACCTGCGGACAAGTTTATATCAGTACCACCAAAAGATCCATGGATACAAGATGTGAAACTAATTGCACCCGATCATGGATAATACAGTCGGCTTGTATGGAAAGCCATAGAAATCCATAAACATACGGAAAACTACAACAGGAAATAGAAGGGATAACGCTTAACTGGATTTGGAATCCCATACTAACAGGTGCTAAAGTGGCAACACTGCAATGCATTATAACGTCATCAACAGATAATAACACTTCGGCCAATAGCAACGCATCAACAAGAAAGGCGGGCTACCTTAGTGAACATAAATACAACTTACGAAATAGAAATCACTAGTCATCGGTGAATCATCAAGATGAATAATCCTCTGAAGCAGCCAGCCACTCGTGCTGACGAAACGTTAGGATACAGTTCCAAACCACGACGGGTTCAAACCCGAATAAAGACTGTTTGAAGATGGTTGACAATGTTTCGTGGTGTATTTCATCAGTTCGGACTTCCATTGTCTAATATAATGTAAACTGATTTGGGATCCCTGACAGAATCTGTATAAAAATTAAAAAGAATAACCGAAAAATGACGAGTTTATTAAACAAAAAACTGAAATTACAAAGAAATAGCATCCAAGCAACAACCAAAAAAATAAAAAAATTAAATAATAATACAAGCTGAAAATTAATAAAAAATTATTAACAAAAAAATAAAATTTAATGATTCCAAACCAAGTTACATCAAGACGTTTAGATTGTTTATATCCACAATCGTCTTCATGTGATAACTGGACTCATTCTTCCGATATCTGACCATTTATAGGTCATTCGAGTACTTTCACCTCGTCTTCCCTCTCCCGGCTTTATTGGTTTCAGCGGAAGATGACCGTTTGGCGGAAGTTGGTCGATTTTCGCTTGATTTGAGGTTTCCATATGTTACGTATCCCTACGCTAGCTTGACTAAATGCGTTGTTGGACAACATGTGCGCGGCTTCTTTGAATTTTCTCTTAAATCATAGTTCCTCTTTGTGGATTATTTCAGCTTGAGCCCATTTGATATTATGTTGATGAGTACAAATATGCTCTGCTGTTCCGGATTTGCTGGTTTCTTCTCGCTGTGTGTGTTTATTGTGCCTCTTAGTTCCACCAATCTATAATTATCCGCACTAGCAGGGTATCCGGTAAATGCAATTCTTGGAATCGCAGTTCGCGTTTGGTAGCCTGGTCTTGATGATTTCTCTCTAAGAAAAGGAATCATCCGCGCTTTGGGCTCTGTAGGAAGAAAGGTCTCGAAAAGGAACTATGCATCATCAGAAATGACATTCAACGGAAAAGTTACTCCAGAGTGATGGTAGAACAGGCTTTAGCTAGAAGACTGCGAAAGCTCCACAAGAAAGAGAAGCCTCCACAGCCAGTACTCGTACTTCCCTACATCAGATGATTATCGGAAATGATGAGAAGGATTTGGTCCACGTATAACATCAGGACCTGCTTCAGATCTGGGAACACTATCCAAAGCATCCTCACGTATCAGATTTTGGAAGAATAAGTCCAGTTATCACCCGAAGACGATTGTGTTTAATAACATTGTTATTTTTTGTTAATTTTTTTAATTTTTTCTACAGATTCTTTCAGGGATTTCAAATCAATTCATTATATTAGACAATGTAAGTCCGAACAGATAAAATACACCCAAATGAAGATCGTAATAATGAAAATCTTGGCCGGAAAGCCTTAACCAATTCAACTTTGTGAAAAACTTTACCCAGGTCGGTATGGCCAGAGGATGCATATATGCGACGTATTTTATATTTGGAGATGAGAAGTTTACCTTTCAGTCCAGATTTTTTGTGTGTTAATATAGGGAGTTTGAGTATTGGAATAAATAATGATATTTTTTCTAATGAAACTTGAGAAAGTGGTCATTGTATTTCTCAATATAGTATTGACGGTTTTTATCTTGCTGGCAATTATAGCAGCAAGTGTCCAAACAGCCCGTAACCGGTCTGCAGGTGTGTTCCAATAATTGAAAATGATTGCGGCAGTTGTATCCCTGACAGCATATGTAATAATAACTTCAGTAAAAAATCCTGCACCTGTCGGATATATTCGTGGTATTAGCCGGAGTAGTAGTTGTTTTCTAATAGGTATCAGTCCATCAACCTACATTGTAGGTATTTGGGACTGTCCTAAACGAATTGTTCTTTTAGATAATTTAATTTATTTTGTTACTTTTTCTAATGCTGTAGTGCTCTATACTTGCAGCATATCTCAATATAATTAGACTTTGAAACAGTCGATGTTCTTTTATAATAGGTTATTCCATCAGGTATTTTATTAATCAATATAGATCCAGCACATTCCATAGCATCAATAGTTTTATGTAATAATTTTTCACAGTGCAAGCACCGCTGATACTCAAAATTAGGACAACCTACAAATAAATCGTTTCGGAATTACTACGGATCTTACAAAATTATGATTATATCTGTTCCTTATGGAGTAAATTTATTTGGTTATCAGCATCTTGAATGAATTTATTGATATCATCCCTTGATAACACTTCAGCTTTATTTCCTCGGTATCCGACGCTCTTGTTTTTAATGAGCGGGACCAATTTCGAAAACTTCTTTATATTTATATTTTTCTTAACATTCAATGTACTTTTCAACATAGAATAGCATTGAATAGACACTCTATATCGTAGGCGTATTCTAATTTATTATTTTTCCTCAAAATAGCATGTGAACACAATTTGCTTTCTCAGATATATCTAATGGCGTGTCACTACCAATATTATAATCAACATCCATCTTCTCGGATATAACTCGAAACTGCAGCAACTACGACCAAATACAGTCAAACATCCTACCAAAATTATGTTTGTTTTGCTTTCAATTGAAATATATCTAAATCTCATAAAACGAAATTTCTGTATTCTGCAACTAATATATCCATTCAGCAATGACACTTCTCTCACACCAAAATTGTATTATTTCCTCCAACCTCACACCAAAATTGTATTAATCCTCCATCGTGTTTCACCAATTGAGTTGGCTTCATGGAAAGATAATCTAACTCTTCATTCAGCAAAACAGTTATGAAATGATATTATTGATTCAAACTTCATTTCAAGTATTATGAAAATACATTTCTGTAAGTTAATTTCAGTGTTAAGTTTGAATAGATCTACGAACATTTTTTCATGAATCTGGTCAACTTTTATGCGTGTACAACAACATGGTTATGCGTGTAGACCTTATTTTAACTATACTCGATAAAATTCAAAAACTCAAAAACAAATACGATTGTCACCATAACACTCAACACTGTAACAGATAAAATCCATTCTGGAAATATAAAATAAAGATATTCATGAAATTGTTCTTGTTATACGAGTACGTCTATATATTTTTTTAATTAATAAACATTTTGCAATGTTCGCATCTCTGCACCGACTGTATGAAAATACAATTTTCACTAAACTACGGTATCAAATTATTAAAAGATGGGTCTCTCAAAAGATGTATGTATGAAATATTCAGAGTCATCTACACTTCGGTAATAATTCGAGCAAAAAGGAAAGAAAAAATGATATGGAAGTGAAAATATTGAGATGTGATGAAAATACGACATTACGGGTATAGAGTTTTCAGTGTCTCTTCTCCTAGACGTGTCAATTAGACTAATTGGGTAATTGAATTATTATCTAGGCGTTTCAAAAATATTTGAAACTTGTTGAAGAGTTATCAAATCATTTCATTAATAACACGCTACTTCAAGTTGATGAGTGAAAATGAATGTTCCCATAGACCCATAGTTGTGGAATAGCCGTGGTGGTAGCGCGTCCGACTCACGATCGGAAGGTCGTGTGTTCGATTCCTGCCTCGACCAGATATTTTTCTCGAAAGAATTTATCTGGTTGAAGCTGGAATGATTCTGCAACCGTGTTAGGAATCACACGTTAAAAGGTAAGACCTCGTTAGTCCTTAGCTCGCACAAGTTTCT
>WOGN01001918.1:0-17878 GCA_015342105.1 Leptinotarsa texana
TAAGAACGGTCCGCCCCTCGACAAACCAATCCGGAATCGGCTGCTCTGCATCCAGTCATGAGTTGAAAACTCTGGCCAGATGCCGGTGGGAACTTGTTAGTTTTTTCCACCAATAAGTGTTCAGCCCATCTGGGCCTGGAGCAGCAAAGTTCTTGAAACCAACAAGGGCTCTTCGAACGTCTACTTCGTATCTGTTACGGTTCAGAATATAAAAATGTTACAACATGATGAAAGATACAGTCTCTATAGTTATGAAGTAAAAAAACTACAATATTACTCAAAATTTTGAAAGGAACGTCATTTTATACTTTGCTACAAAACAGAGATAGGGCTATAGTTATCAATAAGAGATTTTCAACCAGACTCAAAAAGGGGAGCATCCAGCTAGTTTACAAAAATCTGGAAATGTTTTCACTCTTTCTGCCAAATTGAAAAAAGGCTTCAAACACTTCGGGAGGAGTGTGATGCAAGAAAAACAGAACTCCATTTGGAACAGATGTCATTTCGTTCTTCAACTCTAGGCCAGCTTCATTCTTTTTTCTCCAGTTATATAACATATAGTAATATTGTCACCAAGAAAAAGGCTCCTGTATGTATGCATTTTACAATTTTTCTTTCATGAACTAGTATTGGAGATATTCAATAACGCAGTAGAACGCAGAACAATAATTTCAGACCTTTTTGTCTGCATGTATGTGCAACCAGTTGAAAAAAAAATTATTTCGGTTGGAAAAAATCACGTCAAACATCTGTTGGAAAATAGTATTATAAAAATATTGTTCAGTTGATGGGGTTGAAACTCTGTTCGACAAAGTTGTAGCATGTAGTGATGTAGTTTTTATAACAACTTCTATCGTAACTTGAAGATAAAAAAATACATGAGAAATTTTTGCTATTGAAAAATTCAGAAAAACCCAAAAACGAATCCACGTGAATAAACACATCAACAATACACTCCAATAGGTTTTATATTAATTTATTCAAAGTAACAGCATTCCGACTTTCTCGTATTTTAGAGGTTGACGGCAATCTACTATTAATGTTTTTAAGATGTTCGTCTTGAACAGGGGAGTTACAAAAGTTGTTATTGGAGTCATTGGAGTTTTCGAACAATCCAGGGTTTACTCATTCGGTTCTTTCGTTTCGTTTATTGATCGAAACCTTGTTACGGAGATACTGAGGAACCGATGCTCCAAATATTTTATTCAGAAGTTATGTCCCGGGTGATTCGCTTTCAAAATTTCCAGCATATTCATGGGTGATGTGGGAAACGGAGACAGGTTGCGTACCTATGTCAAATATGAGTTTTTTGTAGAAATTGTCATCACGAAATGTAATCGAGTTGAACCCCTCTAATATGTCAAGAGGAAATTTCAAACGAATAGGGCCATAGTACTAAGTATTTGATTGAAACAGCCTTTTTTTACAATATATTCATTTATTTCAACCTCACCCGCTATGTTTTCCCATCAATTTTCATCAAATAGTCGAAATCCCTTTTGCATTCATTGAATTTGAGCAGAAAGATAAAAACTGAGATATTTTCCGCTAATAGGGGGTTGTTTACGGAAAACAATGAACTAATGGACTTTCTTTTCTTTCTCATGATATTCATTTCGTAAATCAGGTTTCCATACTGATTTGTCCAGGTTTTCTATTGTTATTTTCTTCTGGGCATAATTTGGATTTTCCATGAATTCTTTGATTCAATTTTACACATTCATATAAAACATCACGAAGTATCTTTGTCTCTTTGTTGCAATGTCTTTGTTATATAGCCCTATTTTGAACAGTGTTCTCTGTATAGATAATTTACAGTTAGTGGCTCTGTAATTATGCTGAGCCAATGGACGTTGTTTTGAGTTAGTACAGAGAGTCCCTTCATGAAAATTTTTGCGTTTATGTTCAAAGCATATTTTTACAGTAATTTGATTATGTTTCATCGACGTAGATATGAATCCGTATTCAATACAGTCATGAGTTTTTTCGTTTACTGTGATTCGAATGAACTGGACAATACTCAATGAAAAGCAGGAGTGATGAAAAATAAACTACCTTCGAGAATCGTCGTCCGACGGCTGTAGTAAATTTTGTGAATCATCCCGTTTGTTGAGGTTGTTGGGATGTTTTCCAATTTCAATAGCTTCTCACATTATCTTGACCTGAACAATTCTTTTCCTTTGCAATGTTTACGATATTGTGTAGGATGAAGCTGGATCTGATTTACGGATAACAAGCTCATGTACATAGGCTTTTTTTAATACTTTTTTGTTAGTCTGGCCGATGTGAGTTCTGAAGCAGGTGCCTCATTGGGTATCATGTCCTTAGATGTTCGTAGTCGGTACCTCCATGAATAAAGGAATAGTTGGTAGGTGGTCCGTGTGTCCCTTGCGCTGTTTGGGATGTGGAGTAAGGATTTGCTGAAGCGGATTTGAATTCGTCTAGGATCTTCCATGGGTGAAAGTGAGTCTGATAGGCCTATGTATCAAAGAAATCAAAAGGGAATGATGATTATGACAGATGATGAGACTTTGCATTGAAGTAAAGGTTAGTGTGACTTGGTTTTTGGTAAATAGTGTGTGAGAAAAAATAACGTCCAGAAATGGAAGTGAGTTGATATTTTTGACGTCCATCGTGAATTTTAGGTGAGAATGTAAGAAATTGATGTGGTTAGGAAATATATGGAAACTTTCAGATCCATGAGACGTAATCTACGTATCGAAGCCGATTCGTAGAATCGAGATCAGACATGGCATCGGCTCTGGTTTCAGAGTCTTTCATGTGGAACTTTGCAAAGACTGAAGAGAGTGAGGATCCCATTGGAGCGCCTTTCACTTTTTTGTGATTTTTTTCTTCAAAAACGAAATAGGTGCCTGACAGGAAGTAACTCATGAGGTTGAAAGTATCTTGGGAATGGTAAGGGGCTAACAAAGATGTCAGTTTGGATATTGAAGAATTCATATGAAGTGGTAGTTAGTTTGGACATATGGCGAGGACTCTTTAGTTAGTGGTCGGAGAGTATTAGCAAGATGTTTGGCAAGGAGCGATGGGACTGACAACGGGGCGAAGTGAGTACATGGTTTGTGTCTTTTGTAAGACCATATGTACGAAGTGAACGAAAAGATTTCGCTCTTGGAACAAGATAATTCTTATAGTCAATGGAAATGTTGAAGTAGTTGATTGGCTTTCTGATTTTTGATTGGTATTGTTTTAGATTATTCATCTTCTGAATCACCTCGAGTAGCATATAACAATAATATTTCCACACCTCAATCAATTCACACGAAACAATAATACACATAGACTATCATTTCATCCATTGATAAAAATAGTCTGGAAATCCGTTGGGTAGTTTTCGAGTTAATCGTGTTCGAACAGACAGTCGTGCAAGGGTATCTCGTTTCATAATATTATTGTAAATCATGCTATATAGAAAATAACGTTGGCCGCCACTGGTACCCATAAACCAATTGTGACGTAGTTGAGAGCGCAAGAATGTACGATGTATGAATAACGATACCGATTTTGATGGAAACTTTCTAGCGCATTCGATTAGGATATATAAAGGCTAGCCACGAGCGTATGTATACAGTCAAGTGGAAGTTACAATGCAGTACGCTATCGCCTTACGATCTACTAAGGCGATAGTCATTCGAATAATAGTTGAAGATTGAGTTGAAGTGTTCTTCGCATTTAAATTAAATCAAGTTTAATTATTTAGTGTAGTCAACCCACGGGGAAAAACGTAACAATGTAATGATGATCGTCATTAGAATAAGGAAAACCTGATGATGAAGCAAATTCTCATGAAGCATATTCAGATATAAGTCTTGAAGTAAGAGAGCATGCTATGTGTAGTTACGCCAATATACATAGTTACTCGTGTAATATTAATGAGTTCGAAAAGAGACATAAAACGTTTGTCCGAACATTATCGAAATCGATTGTAAATATTACCTATTACAAGTTGGTCAGTATAAGCATTTATATCTTCATTAATACATACTGTAGTGTATCATTATTATGATCATCATTGGAAATATCCCAATAATGGTTATTAAACAATATTGTCCATCAGAATTGTTACACATGATAGGTATTGGTAATGGTAGGGTATTGTAGCAAAAATACTTCTACAAACAAATACTACAGCTATAATTATTGACAGTTATGGAAAAAATGAGAATATTTCCAACCTGAAAAGAAAATAAGTTTTTCATTTCTTTCGATGTTTTGAGTATGCAGTCATGTACTATTCCAAGTTGCAGTCATGTATATCTCTATTTATCAATATAATATAGTTACATAGTGAAATAATAAAATGAGTTATGTATATCAGAAAATGTAGCCTCATGCTTCAGAATATTGAATATTTCAAGTTTCTGTCCTATGACTCCGCTAGAATTTTCAATTAATCATATTTTTTGTTTGTCATCACATGAAGTAATATGTCATTACTACTTCGTGATACTGAAGCACTAAGTGAACTGAATAGAATGAGAAGAAGAAAATTATAAACAGAAAATTTGAAATATAATTAGTTAAAAAAATATTTTAAACGGTATTTTTGAAAAAAAATAATGACATATTTAACTGAATTTATCTTTTTAGTTTTTATCGATTTTGATTTTTTTTTGGTTTTGGTTTTATTCTTTCATTAGTATGGTCCAATTTTCAATGTTATATTTATTCCATTTAATTCATTTAAATAATTGTACTTTAATCTGTATACGTTTTGAATGAAGTAGTGAATTATTAAAAAAAAATACATAGATACTGTACTGTGAATTTAGAGATGATTTGGAAGGTGCTAGGTAGCAGTGATCACACCACTCACCTCATCAAACTATGGTAATATTCAGATGAAAACATAACAGAGTCATTGGGCGTAGTAATTACATATTCACTTAGGTTAGGCTACGCACAACGATTTTATTGTTTTTTTTTTCATCTCATATACTGAAGATTGCTGAGGAGGATGGTTTAATGACTGCTACCTAGGACCTTCCAGATAATTTTAAAGATTTGAGTACATTACCTTCATTATTATTATCTTTTGTTTAATGAAACCGTTTAACATGAAATATTTCTAACACTTATTCCGTTCGATAATATACTGTTTCTTGTAGTTTGCGAGATTATCATTATTTCTCAAGAAATTAATTTTATAACAGTTCTTACAGGCTGTGATATTACTGTAGATCACGAATCCGAGATGGAAACCTGATGATTTCTCTTACTAACAGAGTTACAGCCCTCTAAAATTTGGAAAATTGCAACTTTTCGGCCTTCTTTTTGCACAATACAAACTATAGAATCACAAATATCAATCCACCACATCACCTTCACATCTCATTTCTTATTTTTTCACTTAATAGTTTGATAATCAACATGCTTTTCTCTGAAAAGTCAAAAGTATACAGCGTGACTCACGGTCGATGGTAGGTTAGATGTTTCTGGAAAACGCAAAGCATGATTTTTCTTAAAATTTCACCTCTCCCATTTCCGTACCTGTTCTATCGATCTAAAATATTTTCAGCATTGCGGCGTTGCCACTTCCATCAAAAAGTCCTAGCAACTTTATTTTTTTAAATAGAACACCCCATATATTAATACATTTTTGGAATTGCTCTGGTATTTTGATATCTTTTTGTGAATAATGTCCTATACCTATCTCCTGTCCAAAACATAGCCCAAATTGAAATTAGGTGCATCAGTACACTCAATTCATGAAAAAATGATATTTCGATGATAGTTTGGACAAACTCGAAATATTCAAATAACACCTAGAAATCGACTCCATATGATAAAGGCCGTGCTGAAATTACTATTTTTTCCATTGTGCATAAAAGTAGTCAAAAGTTAATTTTTTCAAATGAAACCCCCTGTAAATTACTTGGTGAATTGAAAGATGGTAGAAAATGCTTCAAGATGATGTATCATGTCCCTAGAGCTAAACATTATTCTTTGATAATTTGGATTTAGGTATTAGTGGAATTATCAAGCTTATAGCAGTTCGGTTACTTTCATAAGTAATTTACAAAGAGTTATCGACGGTATTTCGAATCATCTTCCAAAATGAATGCTATTATCGATTATTGAAACGAAGTTCTTATGAAATTATTAATTATAAACACATAAAAAAAGTGATCAAATCATTGTCAGAACCTGTGATACACCAGAATGTATCCTGCATTAACCTATGAACGAAAGGAAGTTTGTAAGGTTACAAAATAATTTCCTTAACTATGGCTCAAAGTTTTCAGGGAACAACTGTTCCAAAAATCAGTCATTTCTAGGTAAAAAGTAAGATTTTGTGGGCTAAAACCTGTGAAAGTACAGACAATAACAAAATAGGATAATTCAAAATAACAAAATTGTAAACAAAATATTACATTTTCATAATAAATTCTGAAAATGTTGTCCATTACATTCCAAACACTTCAAAATGTTTTTTGTACGCGACTTGTGGTTGCTTTTTCAATTTCCTGGCGATCCAGATCTTCAATACTCCGCACTATTCGCCGTCGCAATTATTCTTCGGTAGGCACTGGAGTACTATATACCCTTTCTTTCAAAACATTCCATGAAAATAGTCAAGTAGCGTGAGATCGGGTGATCTCGGTGGCCAATCCCACGGCCCTAAACACTTAAACCAACGATCGTCGAAGAGTTCGTCAAGTTTCCTGGAAAATTCCTGGGGGGAATGAGCTGGCGCTCCGTCCAGTTGAAACCACGGATCCCAATATTTCTCTACAGGCAAATTTTCATAAAAATCAGTTACAGGCGTCTCTAATATCTGAAGATATCCCTCTGCATTCAGTGTGTCTTCATAAATGAAAAAGCTAATTTTATTGTCCTTCAGAATACAGAAAACATTCAGGTCAATTTTTTTTTAAACCCATTTCTTTTGTAACATGTTTATTCCTTCTATTGAGAATACCATCCCTCGTAAATTTTGATTCATCGCGCCAAATTATTTTTGACAAAAATTCCCGATCTTCCTGTATGAATCAAAAGGGATTCACAAAAATGCATCCTAAGTTCGAAGTCTTCTGCTTTTAGAGCTTGAACTTTGGTAAATTTATACAGATGCATTTCGTGATTTTTCAAAATTCGTTGTACTGAAGCATGTGATACATCTAAATCTTTTTCTGCACTGCGAACGGAAGCTTCTGGATATGCATAAACGTTTGCCAAAATGTTAACAGTATTGTCCTCATTTGAAGTAACAGGTTTTGGTAATGTTGAAAGCGCTTTCAACATGAAGCCATAGTTAAGGAAATTATTTTGTGATCTTACGAATTTCCTTTCGTTCATTGGTGTTAATTCAGCATACATTTGGTTGAATTTTCTACGATTTCTGGCAATGATTTGATCACACTGTCCGTGTTTAATAAATAATTTCATAAGAACTTCGTTTGAAGTTATTGAAAATCTCTTTGATAGAAACACTTCAATCAGAACACCTACCAAAAATCATTTAGAAAAGTTCAAACATGCAGTTCGTGCTATTGGTAATATTAAATTCCTGTGAAGTTACTGACGACGATGAAGTAGTATTCAGTCCAACTGTAGAAAGTCCTTCATGACTAACCGTATTTTGGCGTATGTAGTTGTAACATATGCCTTGTAATCCAAAGATCGTTTGTTGAAATCCCATGGATCCTATAATTTTTGTATTATCAGCAGTAACGTTATACAAAAAAAAAATTGTGAAATACATTTGTTAAAAGTGATTTTATTTTGCTCGTGAGTTTACGCCACTTGATGACGCTCGTTTTGCAATAATCCCCACTCACAATAAAAAAAGCCACTTTCAACACTTGTAGGTAAAACGAGAATGACTATTTTTCCACAAAAACGACTTAATTAAGAAATCTTGACGATTTAGGTATAGGGACATGTATATCATCTTGTGGCATTTTTCGCCATCTTTCAATTTACCGAGGGTGTTTTATTTGAAAAAATGAACTTTTGACTACTTTTATGCACAATGGAAATAATAGTAATTTTAGCACGCCCTGTATGATATGGAGTCGATTTACTGATGTTATTTGAATATTTCGAGTTTGTCCAAACTATCATTAAAATATCAACTTTTCATGAATTGAAAGTACTGATGTACTTAATTTCAATTAAGGCTGTTTTGGACCATATTTAGCAGAATTTATTTTTCATCTCGAAAACAGATAGAGATAGGTATAGGACATTATTAACAAAGAAGTATTAAAATACCAGAGCAATATCAAACATGTATTAATATACGGGGTGTTCCATTTAAAAAACTAAAGTTGCTAGGACTTTTTGATGGAAGTGGCAACGCCGCAATGCTTAAAATATTTTAGATCGACAGAACAGGTAAGGAAATGTGAGTGCTGCATAATCTTGCAAAATAGCAATGCCTGCAGAAAATGTTGAACTGAAAAGTGTCGGAAAAGTGTCGAAGAAGATGTGAAAGTAATGTAGTGAATGAAAACTTATGATTCCATTGTTTAATATTGTGCAAAAAATACATAGGCAAGTTTTGGAACTTTGGAGGGCTATCACTCTGGAAATAAGGCGGGTGCAGCCTATCCGAAATTTTTACTCAAATCTAAACGACTGTAATGTATTTCACTGAAATACATCACATTCGCAACTCAAATCAAGTTGAAACTTCCCTCTGAATAGTGATCTACAATCTACAATCACTTACCAAATATAGTAAAAACCACAAAAATTAATAGCTTTAAAAATATCATCGATCCAATTCTGACTCATTTTGGTTACATAGACGTAATTTACAGTTATGACTGTAACAATAGTGTTACTTATTCTAAATCCGGGATAATCTAACACTCATTCGTTTCAAGTCTCCCTGTGATTCTCTCATAAGCAAGCTGTGGAAAGAGTTTGTCATTGTAATGTCTCGTAAAATTACCACAAAACGACTACATCGTCCCGCAACGCAGAGGTTTAACACTAATTACTGTTCAAGTATCCGAGCATTACCGTTCTCTCCTTTCGCAGACTGTAGTAGGTCGTCAAGATGCCAACACACGTGTTTAACAGCAATACGCTATCCAACCGGGCAGTTCGCATGTTCCGACCCTGGTTACAACATTATTAGGTGGTGCCACTTTTGCATATAAAGTGCTGGCCTTTTCTTTTCAAGTTAAACCATTAAAATGCTTAAAATATGTCGCTGGAAAGTTTCAAAGTACATCGATTGCCGTGGTCGGATTGATTTACTGTTCTCGCGATAAATTCCACTAACGTAGCTTGCAACCTACGTAGTCTTTTTGTTAATTAAAAACTTTATAGGAGCTTCCTGCAACGATAGTTTTTTAATAAGCCTGATACAAAAAGGACAGAAGAATTTTCTGATGCGAAGAGTGTTATACTTTATGATGGAAATCAATTTATAGAATAGAAGGAGACATTTTTACTACTAAGTGGAAGCGGGGAAGTATGAATACATGATTAATATGCTTATACTTGAAAATTAGCAAACTTTTCTCTCACAAAATGGAATGAGTTAATTCATTCATAGAACAGTAGGCATTAACTATAAATTTGGAAGACTTTCACTAACCGTTTTACAAAAACACAACACGTGTCTCGCTATAGCTTCTTTAGGCGAGTCTTAATTTTACTTTACTTTTACGATAGCACCTTTCGGTATGTTTTCATTTTACACGTCTCAAAAACCTATTCAATATCGATCCACGTTTTGCATTTTTGTGAAAGAGAAAATCTCAAAATACGTTATGGATTTTCATCGACTATCGGCTGATTCCATCACATATAACATTATTAGTTACCCCTGTATATTTTTTCATGACTGAAATGGTTACTACAATTTTTTCATCATTATTTCTAGATATTTATTGCAATTCAATATGTGTGATTGATGACTTGTTTACTTTATAGTAATTCATAATCACTTAAATAATAAAAACACTTTTGTCTAAATACCACTGGTGAATTTCATTCATACGACCGGTTTCGGGTTTGACCCCATTATCAAGTATGAAACTGAAATCTGAATTTTGAAATATCGAATTTATTAGAATTTTCAGGTATGCTGCAAGGTATTTGAAAGACAGGATGCCAATTTAAAATACCACCCTGAAAATTCTAGGGGCTGTTAAACTCATAAATTCAAGAGGGGGCACCTACATAAATCAGGTTGCTCGTTTAGAGGTATATGTTTCAGGTTTTCAATTGATTTGTTAATTTCCATGACCTCCAACAGATTCATTTTGTCCAAACAGACATTTTCACGCAGTCTTATTTCAAAATTTCTTTTTTATACAATATACTGTTTGTTGTATAAGTTTGAAAATGTCCGTATATGGCGAAACTGCAGTACGTTAGTTATAAATAAAAGTGGTGAAAACATAGAAATTTTCATTTCTTTTTTCATTAAAACAGGCTTGTCCATATTTGGGAAAGGCGTCCACAATTGTTGAAAATTTCGTTCAATCTGCATGAAAGGTGTCTAGGTGAATATTTTCGAGAGGTTTACTTGTTGTAAGAATTATCATAAATTTGAGTTTTTGTGGGTTTCTGTCTCACAATATCACTTTTTGAGGATGGCCAGTAACATTTTTTTCCTACTCGCAATTCTCTTTCGTTTAACCCACGATGGTTTGACTTTCCCGCGCGGTTGTTTCAAATTATTATATGTTGTTAGTCTTCGTTGTTAACATCTTCCAAGATTCAGTTACATTTTACCAAATCGAAGGCAGTGTTTCTGAAAATTTTCTGAAGAATATTGCAGGTTCACATATATTGGGTATATGGGTCGAAATATACAGCATGTTTGACTTTTGGTGGAATATAGTCCTTGAAGAATTTCACAATATTTTCTTCTTTTGCATTCATACCTATTTGAACATGAATTCGTTTTTTATTTGAGAATGCTTGTTCTATACAGATTGGCCTTGAGTTTTGATACATAAAAGTCATTTTTATCTGGCTGACATCCGTCATGAGATTGAATGGTTTTGTGAAATCGGCATATTGTACAAGCGGTTCGTTTACTAGAAGATTTCTATGAATTTCGGTGTAGGCTCAATTTTCAGGTTTTTCTTAAGACAGGAGGTGGGTGGTTTGGTCATGGGGATCCTTTGTTTCCTTTTGTCGTTCGGGGTATAGGATACTTCAAGATTGCTTCAATTTTTTATGGATTTGGTGGAATTCCTTCTGAAGCATCCCAAGTAATGTGTCCCAAAAATGCTACTTTCCTTTGGAAAAAATCTGATTTGTCTAGTTGGACAACCGTTCGAAGACTTTGGAGAGATTGATCATATGCTCCTGCAATGAAGTTGGATACACAATTAGGTCGTCCATATATATAAGACATTTTTTTTTGGAGACCCTTCAAAACGTGTCTACAACTCGTTGAAACGTGGCTAGAGCTAATTTAAACCCAAACGGCATCCTGGTGTATTCGTAGTACCCGTGCTCACTGTGAAGGCTGTTTTCAGAGTATACTCTTTTGCCATCTCAATATGGTGGAAGCCACTCGCTAGGACCAAAGTAGTGACGTATTCACCCCTTCCTAGCTTATTTAATATGTTGAGGACTGGATATCTATCGTTCACCTTGCTATAATCTACGATGATCCTCCATTTCATTTGTCCAGAAGCGTCTGCTTTCTTTGAGATGACTCATATAGGTAAAGACCAGGATGATTGGCTCGGTCTGATGATTCCCTGATCCAACATTGAATTTACCTGCTTTTCCACTTCTCGCTTGTGGACATGTGGATATCTGTATGATTTAGTAAAAACAGGAATTTCGTCTCTTGTCCTGATCCGGTGTTTTACTTGATTTGTGAATGTTAGTGGTGTGTCTGGCACAGAAAAATGTCAGAACATTTTTTGCATAGCCGTAGTACATGTCTTCTCTCTTCTTCGTTCAAATGTTCTGTTCTGATTGATTATTCTATATCCAAATAGTGCGACAATTTTGTAGAAATATCTGCCGTTAATAAATAGAATTGACCTAAATCAAATTTGATTTTGAGTCGGTCAGTGCTATATTCAGTTCAAAATCCGTATCATTGATGAGTTTCGCCCATGCAAGATTATTATATGCGATTGTGAATGTTTTCCGTAATCTTGCTCCTTGAATATTTTTTTGTGGTAATAGTACCTTCGCATTGTTCTACTGGTAACCTGAGACGTGTAATTGTATAAGATTCGAGTTGAGCAGAATAAGACTGATTATTATTCGTTTCGTGGTAAAAAATGAGTAGCGTTGCAAATGCATAAATATGATTTGAGTTAATAAAATCTTAATGTTCTTGCATTGATTGATTAGTCCATCAAAAACTTTGTGATAAAATTTCAAATTGGAGCTACTATTGAATTCTGAAAACCTAGGAATTTTGGCACAATAGTCTTGAGAATAATTCTGAAAAATTGAAGTTACTACAAATGTTTCATGCAATTTTTGAAAAATTTGAAAACCCCTTCAGGACTGAGAAATGATTTTGTGGACCCTGTATCAATCGAAAGTTTCAATGGTGGATTGCTTATAATCATGTAGGACACTTCTTTCTTATCAGTGAAGCTGTATAGTTCTACTACGTTTCTAGCGTTTTGTTGACGTCCTCGGGAAAATTTTCTTCTTAATGCTTCAACATTTCTTCATTCATGAAATCTTCAGCACATGCTTATTGATATTCTTCGTCGTAGTATCCATTGTATTTTTCGGGTATTTTACCATTATACATTTGTTCTTGATGTTCAACATTGAAAACGTTTCTCGGAAATGAAAGTGGTACGAGATGTTTGAGACCTGAAATGATTTTGGTGGTGAGTATTTAATGTATAAATACTCATTGTATTGGATCTTATATGTACGATGGTGTTTGATTACTTTTCGGGTCCCAAACGTTTTGTAGTTTCCCGAAAACTTGCTTATTGATCATAAAAAGTCGTGGTGGTGAATTGTCTTGAGGTGGTAGGTTAATCGGTCCAGTTATAAATTGGAAGAACGCCATACTCAGAACCCCATACTCAGAACGCCATACTCAGAACGCCATCCTGGGCGTTGAAATTGAGACGAAATTACCGTTTGCTGCTGTATGTATCTTTGGGGTGGTAATGGTCTTCTAAGAGATGATGAAACTTCTGACTTTTCTGTAGATAACGGATGTTATTTTCTTCCTGAATATATTTCATCGTTGTGTTCAGAGAATTTGGACGCATTGCTCTTATTGTCGATCCTGAAGACTCCTTCAATCCGGCCAAGAAAGTAGTTGAGGCTTGTTGCCTGAAAAACTTGTTTTCACTCGTTTTCACAATATCCTTGTCATTATAAATGTCGATAAAATTGCAGATCACACTCAGTGAGCCCATGCGACTATTCATTTGATTGCCTTAAATTTACTAAGTCTTGTGTTGAAGCATTCTCGTCTCTTTGGTCTTCAAAATGTTGAATAAGGTCGTTTTTGATTTCATCCCAATTGTTACATCCATATAAAATAACGACATCTTTAGACTTTCCTGTTGACTTTCCGACAATATCATACATGATCAGTTTATGTTGGGGTTAGTGGTTATTGTTGGGATTCACATGAAACTTCGGAACTACGCACAAATTCTTGATGACAAAGTTTGGTTTTGCCATTATTACTTAATTACCATTATTAATATTCTCAGGTATATTTGATTCACTATGGTTCTGATTCGATGAATTTTCAATAGATAAACTCGCAATAAGATGACATAAGTCTAGCTCTGCACCAGGGTCAATAAATGGACTAGGAACAGAGGAATCTGACATTAATACTCACAGAAGAACGGTGATGACTTGATGCATTCCCAAAGATCTGCTCCCTCCGTTTGTTTCTTGGAGGGTAGTCGTGATGCTGCCGTCATGGAATTGTTTGATTCAGATCGTGAATAGATGTTTAAAAACTACGAGGAACTTTTACAGATTCTTTCGCGAATCATACAGACTGCGCCAGTAAAGAGTTGGTTTTCAAAAAATAAGTTCTTAAAAAGTCAATTTCATTCAATTGAAAATTCATTTTATTCAAAAACACGTGTTACAATTAGGAGGTATCAAGTCAGACTCAATTTATAAATGAAAATTCTCACAAGAATAAAAATGCAAGTTAATCTTTGTCAGCGGTGTCGAGTATCTCTGACCCATCATGAAGGTTGTCGATTCTCCGTGTCGATGTACATCCTCAATAATTGTCTGAGATTTTCAAATGAACGTGATATTATTCATGAGTTACTTCAAATGAACATCACATTCGTCGGTTGAGATTGTTAGAAATGAAGAGCCATAATTCTCAGCTGTTCAAAGAATCTTGGTTTGAAATTCACTTCTCTTTTTTTGCATAAAATAGCCCGAAGATTTTTGAAAGTGATTGAGGATGTTTCTTGATGAATGTTATAAGTCCTGACTTCATTATATGAAACAGAGTTTATTATCTGATAATACATTCTCTTGGAATAGCATGTTGAAATTTCTGCCTATTTGGTCTGCATTATCTGCTGAAGAGTCTACATATATATGCCCAACTTTTTCCACTTCTCTTTTTGATGTTTTGCAAATAACATGTTCCGGTAACACTTGTTGAATGACTCATCATGACAAAATGTATCAGTTACTTGAGAATGGTCTAACAAACCGAAACCGGTCATAATAAATAATAGGCCTGGTAGAAATTAGACAGAAGTTATTTTCTTCATCCTATATTCAATATGTATTTTTAAAATAGTGAATAGGTTATCAATCGAACGAGTTCTAATGATGTAGGTAAATCAAATATATTCTTGTTCTCTCACAGAGTACTCTAACGTAACGAAGCACTGGTTATGCCGACCTCTTCTCATTTGATATTGAGGAAAAATACGACTGTTTCTCTCGACCAACAAAAAGTGTCAATAAGAGAAGATATGTTCAAGTAGTTTTCAGATGATATTCTGTTTTCATTTTTCAATTATTCCAACTTTATGTTTCTGCAGAAATTCTCTGTTGAGGAGTTTATAGTTTGTAAAGAGCTATTATTGATTCGAAACTCCAACTTCTTCAGAAGTGTCAATTGACAAGGTCGCTACTCCTTCTTTCGTGCTTTAATATAGAAGTATTGATTTCGTAACATAAAAATTTTATACTGAGAAAGAATTGAATAAGCACGGACATAAGAATTTTAGTAGTTGTATCTATGAACTGACTGTGAGGACGTAAAAAGTCACTCCCCTCTTTAACTTTTGGAGGTAACAAGCTATCGAGGTAGGGTGAAATTTAGGTGAAAATATACTACCTAATTTTACTACGTTTCGACATTAAAATAATTGTGATCACGTTGACTAGTGTCAAGGAGGCACCATTACCTTTTTTTAAAAGTTAAAGGGAGTTCACGTGGCTCGCGATTTTCAAGGCCTTGTCATTTTCTATGTCTATGTCATTTTCTGTGTTTGTAAAAATTTCGTTCAAACTGACACTCGTTTGAAATTTGCTCCAGATATTCAAAAAATGAACTATTTCAACTATCAATCGCAGCAGAATTTTCACCCCGTTACTGATTCTAGTCGAAAAGCCATTTTTCATGGTTTCATATTATTGGTATTTCAAATTGTGGTTTTTGTTCTAGTTTTTCTTACCTCAGTTATTTTGCTGGAGACTCCAAATAGCATTTCATTACAATCTTATTCTAATACTGACGTTTATCATATCGATACTTTTGACAGTTTTCATAGGTTTCAGCATTTCTTTATAATTTTCAAATGCATCATTCCCGTCCTTCAGAACAAAAAACCAAAACAATTTTAATTTACGTTGCAACTAGGCATAATTATCATGAAGCCCAAAGGATATTTAATGAGAGCTTCTCGAATAATCCAATATTTTGTACCTAATTGAGGAAATTCGTAAGTAAATTTCAATGGAAAAATAATCTGTAAGAAAATCTATTTCATAGAGTTGATGAGGAGCAGCAAATCGACGTTCTGGCAGCTGTTGTTGATAATCCTCAAAAAACTAAAACGGTAGCCAAGAATTGTGGTAATCTACGACCTTTGTATAAAAATGTCTTGAAAAACACAAATTTCATATATATAAATTTAAAATTTCGTATCAATTCAAAGGAAGACGAACCGGATAGAAAACTACAGTTTTGTGAAGTCATGTCTGATCGCATAACCCAAAATCCCGGTTACATCAACTCTATTTATTTTAGTGATGGAAGTACGTTTTTTCTCAACAGAACAGTTGAAAGATAAAATGTACGTTCTTGCTCAGATGTTATTTGCGTGACCATAGCATAGGTTCAATATGTATGGCAGAAAATGTAACTGGGCATTTGAACTCAAATATCAGATCCATCACAGTATCAAGAAGTAGTTGAGGCACAAATTAATTACGCGAAGATGTTACTTTCCAACAAGATGGAGCACCCCCTCATTACTACCTAATGACCTGTCCGAGAATGTCTTGAAGAAAATTTTCCGAGACGGTTGATTGGTCGACGTGGCTCAATTGAATGACCAGCTAGGTCACCTGATATGACACTTATGGACTTTTTTCTATGTGAGTTCGTGAAATTCAAGGTGTATGTCATGCAATCACAATCACTCCAGGATATTATGTGTTACAGTATTATATATTATTAATAATAATGAAAAGGTTCATTCACGAATTTTCACGAATTAATTCCAAAAATACACAGAAGAATGAATATACAGTGTGTAACAACGAAAACTCAACAGAGCCCTCTTTAAATATGAAAAGTAAGATTTTTAAAAAAAGCTTCGACACGTCTATTTCTAATTCAAGGGGGACATCTTTCAGACTAATCAGATTTTTTGTAGTACGCACCCCATCGAAGGGGTGCGTCCGAAGACCCTTATTCAGATAGGGAAAGTAGGTCGAGTGGTACCTGATTTTAAAGGTCTTTCGAGTACCTTTACAACTCTGTTAAAAACATTTGTAACGATTAGTTTTCAGGATAATTTGAAGTTGAAATTGCCATGTTAATAAAACATTAGACTGACCTCTCGGTAACTTGTATGCCTAAATGAAAGAGAAATCGAGCAGTTTTTTTCATCAGTTTTTAGTTAAATAAAATCCCTTTTTTAAAATTAGTACCTACTTCTCTTCTTCCAGTTTCCACTAGTACATCTTTCGATTGTTTTTTTCAAACGGGTCGAGTACTGTTATTTGTTTAAACATTCCTTACACTACTGCTGAAAGGGTTTCAGTTATTGCTTTAATTTTTGGCAACAAACAAAATGCTAATAGAACATCAATTTTATTTAACGAGCAAAACCCTGGTAAGCACCTAAGCAGAAGTCACATTCTGGATTTGGCCACAAAATGCAGGGAGACAGGTTCAGTTTTAAATAAGAAAAGATGATGATGCGATTGGAGTGATTGGTTAAGTCATCGCCCATCCCAGGTTAAGTACCAGAGGTTTATCAGCAAAGGCCGGAATAAGCCATATGAGCGCATGGAGAACCCTTAAAATTCACAAATTTCATCCTTACAAAATTAAACTTGTTCATGAACTCAATGAGGATGATTTTGACCGAAGACAGTTTTGTGAGAGAATGAGTGAGAGATTAATGCAAAATCGCGAGCTGCTTCATAACATCTGTTTTTCGGACGAAAGCTCATTTTATTTAATAGTTGCGTGAACCGTCACAATTTCCATTATTGGTCGAATTGAAGACCAAGACAATACGCAGAAATACATACCCAACATCCCCAAAAGTTGAATGTCTGGGCCGGAATATTAGGCTATCATATAGGTTCATTTTTCATTGATGGAAATTCAACCGGTGATTCTCATTTACAACTTCGTGAAGAGGCAATGCAACCTCGTATAGTTGAAATAATTGAACAGGATCCAAGATGTCAAGAT
>WOGN01001919.1:0-15783 GCA_015342105.1 Leptinotarsa texana
GACGAATTCTACCAAGGCTCTATCGAATAATTGGCATGTAGCTTTGTGTAAACAAGTTATTGAAACCAACACGAAATGGCTATCAATGTTCATTATGTAGAATTATATATTTACATTTACATTCATGTACTTATATTTGTATCTGCAGCTGGACTTAATATTGTTCTGTCCATATACTTTGCTTTTGTCTCTGAGCATTATTTTATAGTTTATATTTGTTAATTGTCCCTTATACATGTTTTACTTTACTAGATTTTGCCAATAAGATGTTTCATATCTTAGGTAATAAAGCATATTTTGATTTGATTTGATTTGTCTTATAACCCGAAACAGGTATTAACGAATAAATAAACGCAGTAGGAACTAGACAAAAGTATTTTCTTTATTCTATATTCAACATAAATTTCTACAAAATAAATAAGTCATCATTTGAACAACTAATACTTGTACCTTCATTAGGTACAGGATTAAATCAGGAAGAAATTCCAAAAAATCAACAGCCTTCAAACTCGAAAAGGAGTGATACTGAAAACCTCGGCTGCGAAAGCCTTAACCATTTATTTTGTCAATCGTAATATTTTGTTCTTTTGTTTCAGTTATATATGTACCAATTGTTCCGTTCACTAGCGTACATTCACTCACTAGGCATATGTCATCGGGACATAAAGCCACAAAACTTGTTGTTAGACCCAGAGACTGGAGTGTTAAAATTGTGTGATTTCGGCAGTGCAAAACACCTTGTCAAGGGTGAGCCGAACGTGTCGTATATATGCAGTCGTTACTACAGGGCGCCAGAATTGATATTCGGCGCTATCGACTATACCACCAAGATTGACGTATGGAGTGCTGGATGCGTTCTAGCCGAGCTGCTGTTGGGCCAACCCATTTTTCCGGGGGATTCCGGAGTGGATCAACTGGTCGAGATTATAAAGGTTCTCGGTACACCTACCAAAGAGCAGATCAAGGAGATGAACCCGAACTATACTGAGTTTAAATTCCCACAGATCAAGTCGCACCCTTGGCAACAGGTAACTATAATTTTTATTACATCCATCCACGGTTTGATGATCCTTGATTTGCTGCGCTGTTTTGCTTTCATACCCTCATGCCAATGTGAAAAATTTTGTCACTAACAAAGACATTATTTAGACTTTTTAGAGGTATATATAATCCTTTGTTTTTTTACTGAAGAAAAATCTAAATTGAATAACTGATCTATCAGGAATTCAGTACTATGTGTATTCAACATAAATCTCGGTTGTCTTTTATAGTTAATTTTTGCATTTTTCATTTATGAGTTTTATTTACTGTTTGGGGTTTTTTTCATTAAATTCTCTTTTCTTAACATTTAGTTTAAGTATGTAATGTCATGGTCAGTCAAAATGACAACTGACAGATTAGCCAACTTGAAAAAAATATATGTGCTCCGAATGAAATCCTCAGGCTGTCGATACTCCAAATGACATAGTTTGTTATCACTAGAACCTCCTATATTGAGGAACCTCCTATATTGAGTTAGTATCTTCAGTATCTTCTGAGTAATGGTTGTAGCTATATTTTCTGGTAGCATAAATAAACCTGCTGCCTGGTCGTTTCATCTTTATTCAATTACACTCTACTTTAAGTCCTTTACAATGAATTTCTTCTACAACGAAGAAGACTTCTTGCTTTACGAAGTATGAGTTTGATATTGTGATTTAATTAAATGCTGACCTAAATCATTTCAATGCAATGGTTCAGAGTCAGCCTATGATGTCATTGTTATATAGGATCTGGCCACAAATATTTCTCCCATAGAACTTCAACAATGACCACTGGGTCTGCAAGAACCATTGAGATTTTGTGGTCTTTCTTTCATTCCCATTACTATAACAGGTATCATTTTGTTGTGTTGGTACTAAAAGCAAAATTCCTTCAATAAATTGATGGATGTAGCCGTTACTACGTGGTAGGAGATCATGATGAAAAGAGAAATGAAAATTTCTATGTTTTTTACCTCTTTTACTTGTAACTAACGTTACTGCAGTTTCCTCCTATATGGACATTTTCAAACTTAAACAATAAACTAAGAATAATTCATTACATTCGCTAATATATACCATTCAGGTACTTGACTGAGTACCTGAATTT
The DNA here is from genome assembly GCA_015342105.1 of Leptinotarsa texana. Lineage (NCBI taxonomy): Eukaryota > Metazoa > Arthropoda > Insecta > Coleoptera > Chrysomelidae > Leptinotarsa > Leptinotarsa texana. Next base: position 2,131 of record WOGN01001919.1, read on the forward strand.
ACAGTTCACAATGCGGCTGTGCCAATTTAAAAACCGGAGAGTAAATTAAATCGATTTGGTCATTTAACAGGTTGCACCCGCAATGTTTATGCTTGTAAATTTCCAAGGATTCTAAATAATTGAGTTTGCAACCCTTCCTTGCATAGTGCAGAATTTCCGTATCGTTTAGATTCGTAAACTTGTGGTAGCATGCCAAGGAATGGTTTAAAAACGTCGAATCATTTTTTACCAGTCTGAAGGACCTTTCATGTTCAGCATACCGTTTTTGAAAATTTCATCCGCATTGTCCCACATAAACACTATTACACTCCGGACACTTGAGCTTATAAACTCCAGATTTTTCCAACTTGTTGACCTTATCTTTGACATTGAAAAGAAAATGAGATAGCATGTGATCTGAATGCTACTTCCACAATGTTTTTTCTGAGGAAACCTGCCATCATTTCTTCAATTTATCATTTAATCATCATTTCATCCATCAATTATTCGATGACATGAGTGGATTCAACCGATTCCGTGACAATAAGTCGTAATTATGACTGAATTGAGTGTTTATTTTAAATGTTATCCGTATTTGCTATTGAAGAGCCAATGAGGCAAGTGTCTTACGTCAAAACATCGGATGTCTCCAGTTTATATCTGAAAGTTACTTCTTTGCATGATCTACACATCTTTGTAAAGAGTTAATTTTTGAATTTGATTGCTTTCTTCCTTTCTTTGAAAGATTCCCAGTTTCCTGTATGAAGATGGGGAAGTATAAGGCAAAAAAATTTCTTTCTCAAAAATTAATCTCTCCTAAAAATATACCCATTCAATTCAATCGAAATTTCCTCTTTGACATCTGCAGACTTCATTCAGACCCCTTGCTTTGTTTATTGGAATTCTTTTGTGAAATGATTTCCTCTCTGATATCTAGATCATCAGCTTGCCGCACCAAGGCAGAAACCTTGACCGGAAAAATGCGAAAGGCTCTCATTCTTGGCTTATCGCGTTTGCTTAGGGCATATGTTTCTCGGACCCAATGATCAGTTTCCTCACCGTGTGGAAAGTGGTCACTGACATTGACAAAAAGCGAATAAATAATAGTGAAGGATTAGATTCTTGTACCTACGGAAATGGGGCATATTCATATTTGCTCATCGAAAATAAATGAGGAACATCAATCAAATTATTTATAAACTGGTTTTATTCAAGTTGTGTGAATAAATAATTTTCAGAAAATGTATGGGTGGACAATAAATTAACGAAATATCAGGTGAAGTTTTGAATTATAGAGCTCAGTTTAGCTCAGCTAAGCTCAATGGGAAAATCGAAGACCTCATACACACACAATTGAATTTATTATTTATTATCGATTGAGGTCACTGTTGATTTTGCAGAATGTGTTTGAATTATTTTTGAAAGAATTTTCTGTAATGTCAAGTTATAGTCACAAAATGTGTTCTATGGATATTTATATTCTGAGAAACCACCCCTGTATTTTAGTCACTTTTGAAAGTAGAGATTTGATTTTTGGTACAGGCGTAGACCTTTTTCCTGAGGCCGCATTTTTCGCAATACTTACCCCGATTATAGCCCGAAACCCAGCCTGCAGCGATCCGAAGAATAGAGCAAGTTCTCGATATTTTGCTTCGCATTGGAGATATCGAAATAATACGTTGTAAAAGTGGGTACTTCCAAGTGAAAAAGTAATCTTTTTTGTTACTCATCACAAAGTAGCTTTTTCGTTAGCATTTGAGAAAAATCTTTTCAATTCATGAAGTAGACAATCATAATATCTAGGAAATCATCTCAGCAACCATTAAATAAAATACCACTTTTTGTGTATCATGAAATTCTCTACCGATGTAAAAACCTGAATGGCGATTAAGAATTCAAGGACTCTTTGTGGTATGCTTTTTCCTGCGTGAGAGAATTATTATAACCACATATTTCTTAATGAATATGAAATGAAAGTTTTATTGAGAGAAATGAATTTTATTAAACTCGGTAAAATTTTTTGGGTTGCATGAAAATTTCAGGACCCAATAAGTCTATTGAAAACACTTCGGCACCAGAACAAGAATGCTGTCTAGAACTGGAAAGGTTTTTAACACAGTTGACAGCATCAATCCCCATTGAAGGCATAAATAAAAATTAATAGGAATGTTTCAATGAATAGAGTGGATACCGACTTCATTAAAATTACTAGCTTATTGTTCTGGGAAATTTCATGACAGAAATACCACGGCAATGAGTCATATGCGTATAATTGAGACTGAATAGATTAACTGTGAGACTAGACTAGGATGAATTTTAGAAACCATATGATATATTTTTTGAAACGATACACCAATAATGTTTTCTGTTCAGGCGCTAACAAATTTCATGCAACTTTCAAGGTACTCATGATTTTACTTCACATTTTTTTCATTGCAGATGTTTTCTGGAGATTGTTATCAAATCTACATTTTGAACAGTGTCAAAAATACAATTTGCAGAAAGTTGACCCCATAGTGACACGAAATTACGGTTCAGAACAATGAGTCAATCTACTCAGGAAATTCCATCATAACATCATTTCATACTTTGTCATATGTAGGGTGATACTGGGAGCAAAGATTAGATACTATTGATCATATTTAACGTTGAAACATCATAAAATCATGACCTCTTGTGAATCTTTGTAAATAAAACTGAAGTTAAAGCCATTAGTTAAATTATGTTTACTCTTGTTTCGATAACTCTTAAAATATATCTCCAATAATTTATTTCAGACAGCAATGATTTGTTATACCATTTTTTCCTGTGCAAATAATCGATACTTCATGAATGTTTCAACTATATAGACATAATACCTGATTAAGATCTTTTTTGCAAGAATTATAAATAACTTGTTTTTGGTACATAAGAATAAAGTTCATTTAAAGCCATTTTCTTGTCACACATTTTGCAAAAACACCATCCATTTCCTACTCAAAACACAAACTTAATATTGAAAATACATTAGGGCATTCTTTTTTCGAATGAACTTACAACTTCAGCTGACAAAGTTATGCATGTCAAATAGGTTACTTTGTTGCTGACGATGTTTAGGTGTTTCTTGATCTTTCCCTTATACGTTACACAATGGATACAGTTCACGTATGTGGATAAATTATCAATAAATCTAACTAAACTATTCAGTTGTATAATGGTTTGTACGTTGGCGAAACGGTGGTAATTTCTCAAAGTCTCATTGAAAAAATAAACGAATTTCTTCACGTTTTGTCCTTTTAAAACTCTATATAACTTAAAATATTATTTTGCCGTTTACGTCAATAGTGGTATTCATATTCAATTAGTCCGGAAACCTATAGAATTTTAGCCTTCGTTTACAAGAATGATGCGTGCTCATTCAATAATTTTACTCTCAAATTACTTCCAACTCATGCATGTAATTCAAATTGATTGAAGTCAATTTGTTCATCATATTCTTGAGAATGAGTTTGCACTTAAAAGTGTTTGGTTCTTGAGTATCAAAGTAAATAGTATTTATCACATGGAAGTGATAGATCATGACACTTCATTCAACAAAATTAATTTCATATTTTTCAGACATTAAAAGACGAATAGGACTTCTTATCATATGGTATGAATATGGTATAAGTTCTGTATGAAAAATCAAAGAAATCAATGGTGTTCTATTCAGTTACAAATCAATTCACAATTGGAGTGATTCAAGCATGTTTTCAGTCTTTCTTCGATGCAAATGAATTTGAGAGAAAGCTTCGTAGGTCTTTTTTGCACTTTATATTGTTATGTGTCATATAGCAGTTGTATTCAGATTAATAAATTAATCTAATGTTTCATACTGGTGTCCCTATTTTCAAGCGACACATTTTTCTGATCTTTAAAATCGAATATGTGCAGTGTCTCCTTTGAAACACGTTGTTATGGCTTTTTTAATCTGGCCAACGTACGTTTTGTCACATATTGCGATAAAATGTTTTTTGTAATTCGTGATTTTATTAGCAATTCAGTATTTTATTATCAGTTTTGAAAAAGTATAACTGACTCCATATCTGCGAGAAGTGTAGTTTATTTTTATATAATTGTATCTTGAGAATATATCTGAAATTTGTTATACTACTTCATACAAGTCGGATTGATTTTTTTCCTGAGTATGATAAATAAGTTCTCATATATTTGTTTATATTTGATTCATAAGAACATAGTTTTACAAACATCAAATATAGGTAACCAAAGTTTTAGTCTGATCAACTGAATAGTATTTTTATAGTTTTTATTGAACAAAATTCAGAGGTGTTTTTTGTATTGTCATTTTTTTAATTTATGAACAAATTGAAATGAATCATCGAACACTAAATGTTAAGTACTTATAGCAACAATTTTGAAAATAATTTTTTTGAGTTCTCATTTATAATAAAACTAGTAATTCTAGAATATTTTCCATGTATAGATAGCGGTCAGTTACCTTTGCTTTATATGTATAGAATTGTATAACTATTTTATCCCACCCTTCAAAGTATTATTTCTTATCAATTATTGCGATACCTTGTTGTTATTGACGATTTGCGGTTTTCTGTGAAGCACCCATCATTTTCTCATTTCCTTTCCCATCACGAAAGAGATCCTGTCGATTGCCAATTGTTATGATTTATCTTATCATATTTTTGCTGTCTGCTTCCGGTCCAGTCATGCTAATAATAATGTCGGGACTTTCTGATTCCCGAATGTTTATGATATGATTACAGTCAATTGGAATGCAAAAGAGATAACAGAAGAAATGGCTCTAAAATGCATATTTTGTTTCAATTTGCTGATATAGGAATCGATTATGTGTCGGTATTGTTTTGAAAAAATTTTAAAGAGATCTTTGTTTTACGATTATTACATAAATTTTGAATACAACGAAAGAGTTCTATAAATATTTTGTAATATGCACTTCATTCAACATGTAACATGTTTGACTCATACCTTTTTCATAAACTCATCCCTTTTTAGAAGGGATGTGTTTATCATTTTTCGTATGTAACTTGAACTTACAAAAATGTAACTATTGTTTTCAATTTCACACTAATATCTTGTAAAGAATAAACAGCTACACAAACTTAGTTACATATATAATTTTTTAATAGCTATCAAACAAATTTATCATAAAAAAATGATCTTTTTTATTATTTCAAACTTCAACTTTGGTGGTTGCTTCATCAATAGTCTAAAAGGTATTTTTTCAAAAAATACTCGAGAAAAATAGTTCAAATATATTTTATAACTAAAAATAATGATAGGGTGAAGGAAAAATCTATGTTCGAACAATAAACCGCAGAGTCGAAACTTGTACGAGCTAGGGATTGACGAGGTCTTTACCCTTGATGTGCAATGCCTAGCACGGATCTAGGCCTTCAATTTTTATTTATTTTCAATGTGTTTTCAATTCCCAAATATAAAATAACATGGATAGATAATTGATAGCCCTTCTCAATGAGGTATAAACTTAACTTTCCTGCTCATCCTTTACAAACATACTTGACGTGCTTTTTGATTCCAGCGAAACATTTTTTTCCTAGCATTTATGCATAGCGAAGTACGTTTACGATAGCTCGGTCTATACACTTCGATTGTTTGACCGATGCGTCAACAATTTATGATCATAGAAATCACACACCCTCTATGTAACATCTCTTTCTATCAACCGCTATAAACAGATGACAATTCGTTAACATTTGTCTTCTAATCAAAGACTTATGTTATAGTGACGATCAATTAATACTCATAACAGTGGAAAGAGATAACCAGACAGCCGACAGTGTTTTACAATTTACCTACATTTGCCAGACATGATACTGACAGTTGACAGTATCATTGTTTTATGTTATTGGTTTTTTTTTTCGTCAGTTTTACAGTGTCTCTGCATCCATGCACGGATGATTTAATGGAAACTCGTTTGTTGATATTAATGTCTGCAAATATTTTGGAAACATTGCAATGCCACCTTTTTCGTTAACTGTCTCATCTACATAAAAGCTAACTTTTGAGGTTGTTATGATCCGTAAATTTGAAATTGTTAATTTATTGTCATTATCTAGTTTTTACAATTTTTATCGGGATATTAGCCACTTCATCTTACATTTGACCACAATTTCGCGATTTATTTCATATGCACAACAACGATGACATATCGGTAAAGTTAAAATAATCGAAGTGTAGTCATAATTTGTCACCAATTCTGGTGACCAGCAAATCTGACACCAAATCTGGATTGCCGTTGACGTCATTTAACAAATCCGAAGCGATGCTCTTTCGGTGAAAATCAGCAATTCTTGAATGAACTCTCTCAAAATTTCCGAAAAAATTGCATGGCATGAGCCAATCGATATGCCGACATTCTCAGTTATTTCTCTTATATTGAATTTGATAACAATTATCTTCACTTTGTTGACATTTTCATCGGTTGTTGATGTGCTGCGTCCAGGACGAGCTTCGTCATTCACATCTTTCCGACCTTCTGCGAAAAGTTTATACCACTTGTACACATTTTTCTGAGTAAGAGTACAATCATTGTATGCCACTGTCAACATTTCGAATGTTTTTGAGCACTCAATTAATTTTTTACACAAAATTTGATAGACATTTCTACAAAAAATCTCCGAACACACAAAACAGTTTTATGCCTCTCTGAACATATGCTCAAAACGAGTGTAACAACATAAAAACAATAATAAAGGTTAATCGAATTTACGTACCCCGCGAAATTTAAACATTCATTTCATTTTTTGAACAGTCCATTTATATGTATATTAACAACTGACGTCAGTACTTGGTAAAACGAATGTATTTTCTAAGAATATACGATCTATTAAAAATATTTCCTTTGTAAAGAATATAACGTTTTACTTCCAATGATCGTCATTGAACCAAGCTTTTTCCAAGTGTTTCCAGAGAACATGAAGAGAAACATAAAAGGTTATGAATCATAACATAAAAAAATGTAGTTGTCGTTATCTTTTAAGGATTTCTTTGTGACTGTTTCACCTTGGAAAAAGTTCATGGTCGTTTTTGAAATAATTTATTATGTTACTTCGGTTTTAATTATCTGAATTTGAACTAATTTCCAAAGAGTTATTTAAAATACCTTGACGCGTGTTTCGATCACCAAGTGATCATCTTCAAAAGGAAGATTAAACTGAATATACATACAATGTTCTCCTTATTTATAGCATGTATATCTCTAATAGGTACCTGTGTCTCTATTGTCTTAAATTAATGTATTAATATTGCCTGTCTAAAAGTCCGGTAAAACTGATGAATATGATATTGCTAGTACTATGTTGCTGAATCCTTGCTGTTGCAATGTTCTGACAGAATCAGAATCAACGAACTTAGGCGTGCGCAGCGTTGTAGAACACTGCTTTCAAAAAAAAAGTTCTACAGCGCCATCTAGTGGCGAGTTACAGAAAAATTGATAGCCTAAAAACCTTCTCTATAAAAAATTACTCAAACATGTCTTCACGATCGGTTGAGCGCTGTAGAAGTTTATCACTTACCCACCAACCAACAAACATCCATTTTTATACATACATATATGATTTCAACAAGATATATAGTATACTAATAGGTATTGGTTCACCATCATTCTTCATAATTTTATTATGTTTACTTATTTCTACACTCTCATAGACATCTAGATGTCTGTTCTTGAGTTGTCTGATTAATCTTAATTAACTAAAGTCTCTGGAATGGTTTTGTTGCAATGTATGATGGGCGACACCTAAAATATGGAAGACCAAAAAAATCAGCAGTCAACCATAGAATCTGCCCCAGCCCAAAATTCCTCTAGCTGATAAAACGTAATTTTTCATATTGTGTGTAATCCCATTTTCAAATTTTTAAGGCAAATTTGTCGAAACTTGTTCAGTATTCATTACATATAAATTTTAATACGTTTTTTGGTACTGAAATAGAACTGACCTTTAGCAATATAATTATTTCGTCAATGGTTTTTGCGAAATCGGTATACATAACATCTATCTGACCTTGTCTGTCAAGTACATCTTTAACGCTTTGACTGAAGAATTTGTTGACCCAAGATAACTTCAAATATTTTATTAGAAACACCGGTCAAGGTTAAAGATATTAATGATATTGAAATGTATTTGATTATCATACTTTTTAACACAATTTTTTGAAGATATTATTTATTAGATCCGTGCTAATGTTATCAATAAAGATATTTTCGGTGTAAACATTCTCACATGTCTTTGATAACATTTTCAATGTGATTAATGCCAGTGTATTGAGATGAATGCCCTTTTTGTGTAGCTGATTTTGTCCAGCAGCTCATTCAATTAGCTCATGACACAGTTTCAAGTCCCTGGAAGCCTCTGCTCGTCTATTTATAATTTTTCAGAATTCTTGTACTATCCGAAAACTAACACAAATGTAAGTGACACTTTCGTCAGAAAATTTACAATAATATTGAGAAATTGATAATCACTATCTGTATTTTGAGTGTCTGCAACAAAAACCAAAACAAGCGAGAAGTAAATATCTTCGTTTTGTTCCAAAAGTGGTCTGCGATATGACAATTTTTTTTCTAGGACATGAAATATATTCATAATATCTTAATAATTGACGGGGGCCTTTTTAGAAAATGCATGAAGATTAAGCGAAGTAGCAGGGTCTAAGTGAGATTCGCTTAGTGAAATAATTATTGTTTGCAATGTAAAGTAAATGTCTTTTTTATTTTACAACTAAATCTTTAAATTATCGGCAAGTTATCTATATTCGCAAAACTGTGATGATGTCATTCACCAGGAGGAGAAAATTGGACGATTTAACGTCACTTTTCATCAATGGAACGGAAGTGAAATATCTTGGCACTCTTCTTGATAAAAAACTTACCTGGAACGCTCACTTGGAAAAAGTGTTACACAAAGCCAGACTATCTCTATGGACATGTAGCAGGATTTGTGGTAAAACTTGGGGTTTAGATCCTAAACAAATTAATTAGATTTATGTGCATGGTCCAATTGCCTGGTGGCCAAAGGCTTTACAGAAAACGGCTCAGGCGAAACTCTCTGGCTTACAGAGACAGGCTTGTCTGGCCATCAGAACCACATCGTCAGCAGCCATGGAGATCCTTTTAGATCTACGTCCTCTCCACATTTTTCTGGAGAGAGAGCGGCTAGAAGGACTGCATATAGACTTGTGCACATTGCCAGTTACACAAATCATTTCAATGCAGAGTGCAACAGACTGTTGGTTGATACTGAAAGTCACAGCATTCTGGAAATGTTGTGACTCCAACTGTCAACTATGAATTGCCTTATAAAGTACTGTCCTCCGGGATAAGGAAATATTAAGAGCAGATACTAGTTGGTTCACAGATGGTTCAAAAACACATTCAAGTTTTGGTGTAGATGTTTTTAGTCGCAGACCCAAGACAGAGATATCAATCTGCGTAGGACTTATGCGACTGTATTTCAAGCGGAAATTAACGTTATTTAATTGTATGCGAAGAGATTGGAAGAGTCCAACCTCATACACGAGTCTATAAAAATATTCTCGGCGTTGGAAGCTCTTGACTCCTACCGAGCAACGTATAGATTTGTAGTAAATTGCCAGAAACGAATTTTCTGTATAAGAAGACTTAACAGTCTGGACTCCTGATGGGTATACTGGCCTGGAAGGCAATGAGACTGCTGACACCCTTGCAAAGAAAGATGCTGCAAGCAGATTCATCGGGCCATAACCTTCTTTAGGCTTTGTCAAACAAATATTGAACACCTGGATGGCAAGAAGATTTATGGACTTCTGGCAGAATCTTCCAGGATTGGCTCACTTCAAGGCGTTTATTCACCCTTCGAAATTTGATACCAAACAGTGGTTGAATCTTGACCCCTTTTTAATGAACTCGACGTGATTTTGAAGTGTTGCCTGGCGATACGTTTCACACCACCCATTCTTATCATCTCATGTATGAAGACTTACTTGTCTCTTAACACTGGGTCTACTCCAACTGTCGGTTCGTCCATGATCAACAGCTCTGGTTTGTGTACCAAGGATGCTGCCAAGGATACTCTTCTCTGTTGTCCTCCGCTGCAGTTTTTCAAGTACCTTGAAATAAACAAAATATTTATCGGGAGTTATACCTCGACTTCAGAATTTTATCGATAAATTTACATTGATATTGTGTTTAGTTTATTCGCTGTTGTTATTATTGTTTTTAGTTTTTGTGTAGTTGGTTATAAGTAATTTACCACAAAATATTCTATGATAACCTTAAATTTCGTTTTTATATGAGCGCACGTCTATGGTAAAAGAACGAAATTGGCTCCGCACTTCGTTTTGAGGTCACCGAGAATTTTGTGAATTCATGAATGAAAGTTATGGCAGTGGACTTACTAGTTGATTTTTACTTTGATAAAACTACGAGACTATAGGACGAATGATTCTAGACAGCTTTAACAAAGTATCACATCAATAATTTGCAATAGTTTCACTGGTTGAAATGAACACAATTCGATATAATACATACTGCATGTGGATGGTCCCAGAAGTACCGGATCCAACAAAACGAACACAAAATTTTTGAAAAAAATGTTTTTGTTTTTCAACATAATCTCCTTGCAGCTCTATACACATTTCCCAGCGATTTTCAATGAGTTCGATGGCGTTGCTCCTCATTTTTTTAAGATTGGGAACATAAAATAATTCAAGGGTGCTAAATCTGGTGGATAGGGTGCCAGAGGTAGCAATTCAAACTTCAATTCGTTAATTTTGGTCATTACATTGGGCATTGTCTTGATGAAACAACACTTTTTTCTCAGCCAAATACGGCCGTTTTTGCTCGATTTCTTCACTCAAACATTGCAATAACTCTGGATAATACTCGCCGTTGATAGTTTTACCTTTTTTTAAGGTAGTCATTGAAAATTGTTTGGGTCACAAAATCCTTTTTTTTGAACTTCTGTCCAAGAGCACCGAAAATGATCCGGGACTCTTCGATTCAGAACGATCTCTAGCAACTTTTTCTAAAATTTTAAGAGAGGCTCAAAAAATTGCAAAAGTTAAAAACAATTTAGTAAAAAAAGAGGTTTGGTTTTTGCAAATATCCCGAAAAATATTAAAGATATCCGAAATTTTTTAAATTTTAAATTCACATGAAATCCTCAAATTTGTTTCACTTCTTGGAGCTTTTCTTGAAAACCGTCAAAATAGATTCCACTCTGTTATTATTAATCAAACACGTTGAAAAGTGAAAGTTTCAATTAAAACAATTAAAAAAATGGTAAATTGATCACACTTTTTCCCAACAGGTTTTTCAATTTCAGCAATCAGTATTTTTCATTTGCGAACGTTAGAAAATGATAGAACATCCCGGAACATTCTATAATATTCCAGAATTTTCCGGAACATTGCGGATCATTCGAGACATTTTTAAGGGTGGGATTACTTATTGCTAGAAGTAAATTAAATAACAATTCAGAGTTGATCATCAACTTCGTAATCATATTCCTGAGCGAAGCCGGCAAATTTATAATTCATAATAATTGTATTAGGTAAATGACAATTTGGCAATTTATTATTCAGTTAGGTCAAAGGCAATGAGCTGAACCAAGTTCAATATACTCAAATTGACAAATAGCGTGTCAGAACCGCTTCTGTGAAATTAGGAATTTATTTTTTGTTCGTGATTGAATTATTTATTACAATAGAAAGATTCATCCAAAAAGATTAACTCCATTGTACAAAGGCATAATTAATGTTGATGACGATGGCCAGTTGAATGTCTCTTTTTTGAAACACGAAATTCCCTCAAGGTTTGTCAGATAATGAATATTAATAAACTCAATTAGAATAATTTGGTGATATTAGATTGAATGCCAAAGAGAGATGATATTGTTTCTGACCTAGAGTTAATTAGTTTTCAGGATTCCAAAGCAAATTCGTCAAATATCTCAAGAAAAGATGAATAAAAGAACATCTTCCAAAAATTGAACACATTTTTCCCTAGTACTCCCTTATTTCTCCCTTATACATTCTCATTTAAAGTATGAAATTCCCTTATATGTTGCAAAAGTCATTTTACAGGAACGAGCTTATAAGATTCATGTGTCTTTGGAATCTTCATTTTAGAAACAGTCTGTTTAATTGACTAACATGAACTGATATTTAGTGGTTACTTCAATAATCATGCCCTTCGTCTAGTCTAAGACCTAAGATTACCCATACCAGCCTCTACTCTAGTCGAAGACTCCTCATATTATAATGGTCTTGAGATGTTTAATCATTTGCAGCTTAAGACCTGAGGTTTTTTGGGCAATAAAACAATTATTATTATTGTTATCATTATTTTCTTCATTGTTTACTATTTTTATAGTTTATCGTCATCAATGTTCAATTTGGCCTTCTTGTACATTTTTTTTTTCATCTGATTTAACTGGTGTCTATATATTGCCCTTTTTTCAATTTCACTAAATATTTCAATTCTTATTCACTTGGCTTTCCTCACTCTCTTCCTGAATAAATTATTATCCTTTGCATTCATATTCGTCTCCTACTTTTCACATGTTTTATATATTTTTCATTCTTCTGATATGATTTTACTCGTGCAGAAATATACAGGATGTTGCAATAAGTTGTAAAATGACCAAATCAAGAACTGCATTCAAAATCCCAAAAATATAAGTCAGAGTAATCTATCTAGTAGGTCGCTATTAGCGATAGTGACAATTAAATTGGTATGACGCTGTTAGTTTGTGAATTAATTGGGTGTTATTCTGTTCTTAATTTATTTCTGTTTTCTGTTTAAAATCTGTTTAAAATCTATTTTTAACCAGCTGTCGCACCCCTACGAACGACAATCCTCAGAAGTTGAAACTTGTGCGAGCTGAGGATTACCGAGGTCTTACCTTTTAACGTGTGATTCGTAACACGGAACCTAACACTTTAATAATTCACTTGTTATTAAAATGGCATAAACAAATGAGGAAATGGCTGATATGCATTATGTTTACGGTCGCAGGGAAATGGGTTGGAAGCTACTAGAAGATATGCTGAAATGTATCCTCAACGGCAGCATCCTTCACATAGAACATTTGCTCGACTTCATCAACGATTACGAGAATATGGTTCATTCGACAAAAGAACGCAGGAATGTGGTCACCATCGAGAACAACCTACTACTAGTACTAGAAAGATTGCTTTTCAGCTAAATGTTGATCATATGACGGTATTTCGAATTTTAAAGGAACAACTCTTATACCCTTACCCTTTCTTTCCGAACCGTCTTGAATTTTGCAATTGGATGCTGGAAATGATTAGAAGAAATTATGACTTTCTAAAGACGATATAATTCACAGACGAATGTAGCTTTTTTCGGGACAAGATTATTAATTTCCATAATTAACACATATGGGCTGATGAGAACCCTCACGCTATTGTCGAAACTAATCATCAAGAACGTGTGGCTCGGAGTTATTGGGGATGATTTAATTTGGCCTCATTTTCTACCTCTTCGATCAAATGGTGAGGCATACGTTCAATTTTTAAGAGAAATGCATCCAGTACCGCTGGAGGAAGTTCCTTTGGGCGTCAGAAGGGATATGTTATATATGCATATGGGGCTCCCGCCCATTTTAGTCAAGTAGCACGTCAGCATTTAAC
>WOGN01001920.1:2182-17872 GCA_015342105.1 Leptinotarsa texana
TTTATGTTGGAAGGGGCAAGCATTATGGCTTATTTAAACTTACTGGAAAAGCCACCCCCTCACCCCTAGCATCATTCCTTTTTTTTAAATTACTTCTCATATTTTTTATGTAAAATGTGGATACTCCTCTTTGAGCTGATTTCAATAATGTATAATACTTGTAGGTTGAAGTGATTAGTTTATGAGATAAACAATTTTTCTTTTAATAGCACCAATTTTACTTATTTTACAATGCTCAATATTTCTAATTTTACACTTTGAAGTACCTACATTTCAAGCACCTGATTTTCACCTAAGTTTGTAATGAATTAAATTTCCTGAGCTTATGTCCCAGTTTCCACATTTCAAAAAATATTTAGTTACCAGGAGTTATTCAATTTCAATTGATCATTCAGTAAATTACCCAAATTCCTGAATCTATTATTGATTTATGAACATTCTAGAAGATTGACTTTCAAACTCTTCTTCTGAATGTAACACTTCGTATTCATGATTGAACTCATGTCCTGCTAAAAGGTGGCTTACAAATGTGGAATTTGTCTTTCTGTTTACAAAACTACTTCTATGTTATTCAATTCTTTGGGAAAATGTTCTCCCTATTTGGCCAATATACAGTTTTGGGCAAGAATCACAAGTCAACTTATATAATACTGCTGATCTATCCGACACCAAAGTTTCGCCAGTATTGTTTTCTATAAATTTATTTAGACTATTATTCGTTCTGTAAGCTACGTTTATGCATTCTTTCTTTAAAAAACAGGCAATGTTATTGGTTGGTTCACTCAAATATGACAATGCTACAATTGACATTATCGTATCTTGGATTTGGGTAGACCTGGTCCATGGCTGTCCATCTTCCCGATTAGACCTGTGATGTCGTACCGTAAAAATCTCAGAAATCATTATAAAATGCATTCAAGCCTATACCAATTTCAAGGCGATTAATATAAATAATTGTTATCAATTATTGGATAATATTAAAAACGTAATTCTTCCTGATAACGCAAAATTAATATCGTTTGATGTCCAAAATTTATTTCTCAGTATTCCACCAATTGAAACAATTGAGTGTTTCTTAAAAAACACTTGAATCCAGTAATAGAACAGGAAATTTCAGATTTACCTACTATTTGTCTATCTCAAGATCAGTTCCAGTTTGACGAAAAATTATATTCATGCAGTGAAGAACTAATAATGAGGAACCATTTGAGTCTCTTGCTGGCTGAAATTTTCATGATTATGAAATCCATAATAATCAGTTATCTAACAGTTTCTTGTACTGGTACAGATATGTAAATGATATCTTAGTCTATTTTACTGGTGTAGATAGGCAATTAGGCAAGTTCATTGAATATATGAATTCCATCCACCCGTAAATAAAATTCACCACTGAGAGGGAGGTAAATAATTCAATGAATTACCTCAACCATTACGAAAAATAACAATAAACATGAATTTGCAATTTTTCATAAACCATCTTACACGAACATTATCATACATAATTTCTCCACACACCCTCAGCATAAAGTTGCTGCATTCAATAGTATGCTTCACAGACTATTGAATATTCTACTGTCTGAAATACCTAATTTCCAGAGAGAGCTGAGTTTCATCAAACAAATCGTGGTCAACAACGGTCAAAGACTCCATTCTTTTCAAAAAACTAAAAAAACAATCCATGAACCAGGTCTACCCAAATTCAAGATGCGATAACGTCAGTTATAGCACATTGTCATATTTGGGTGAACCAACCAATAATATTGCCGTTTTTTCAAGAAAGAATGCGTAAACGTAGCTTACAGAACAAATTACAGTCTCAAGTTAATTAATAAAAACAATAAATACAAAACTTCGGTATCGAATAGATTAGGAGTACATAAACTGAATTGTGGATGTTGCCCAAAACTGTACCTTTACCAAACAGGGAGAACATTTTCCCAAAGAATTGAATAACGTAGAAGTAGTTTTGTAAATAGAAAGACCAATTCCATATTTGCAAAACACCTTTTAGCAGAAGTACACGAGTTCAATCATGAATACGACGTGTTACATTTAGAAGAGTTTGAAACTCAGTATTCTAGAACGTTTAGAAATCAATAGATTCAATATTGAGTAACTCCCCGTAACTGAATATTTTTCCAAATGTGAAAACTGGGACATAAGCTCTGGTAATTTGAGTCATTGAAAAATTTTGGTAAAAATCTGGTACTTGAAATGTATGTAAAATAGTATTGCATTGAAAAATTAGGAATATCAAGCATTGAATATGTAGAATATAGTTAGTGACATGCCCAAAGAAGCCATTGTATGGCGAAACACGTGTTCCGTTTTTGAAAAATTGTTTAGTGAAAATCTCACAATGAAGTGTTTTTTGAATAAGTTTTGATTTAGATAAACAGAAATTCTAGACAAAAATCCTTTTGGCTTTCTATTTCTTCATTATGACGTTGCATGCGGAAGATTTCCAAAGGAAGGAAAATAAAAATTAATACATCAAAATATTTTGCAAAGATGGTATGAAGAAAATAACTTTCGTCAAAAGTTTACTTGAAAATGGTTAAATTAACCCATACCGTTCGTTACAAATAAAACTCCCAGTAGATTTTAGACAAAAGTAATTTTTTTCGTCCTATATTCAATATTCTTTCTGTATCGAACTGAGAAAAAAAATCTCAAATAGCTTTCCAATATGAACTTTGAATTATCTTGTTTTCACTCCTAACATTCGTGAGCAAATTGGTTTTAAATTATTTTAAACCCATCTTTTCACCACATTCCTCCATGTGAAAATTTGTCACAAATTCCACCAATTTAATGAAAAAACATATACATTTTCTATTCGATATTAGGTCAATCTCCCAACAAGCCTTAATATCATTCATATTGTGGAATGTTTGGGTTGATGGGCTTCAATTGATTCGAATTTTGTATTAAGAATATAAATAAAAGCTTATTTTGGTGTTTCATATGGATTATAAGTATTTATCTGGAGACGATTCAGAAATTTGTTTCCCTACAAAATGAAATGTTCATCATAGGATAACTTGAAATGTCAGTTGGATACCATATCGAAATCTACAATTTCAATCCATCAGGAAGAGTTCTTCAAAACCAGTCTCGAATATCTCAAATAAAAATATATGATATCGGAGTTTTGATCGCACTAATTACAATTTGTTGGGTGGTCGATCGATTACAATATCAGAGAAAGACTTCCTTTGCCGGCACAAACGCCAAACCGAGAACATAGTACAACGCCGAAATGACCCATCCGTGACATGACTATCACCCTTGTTACGAGCTTGCTTACATCTCGCTATAACACGAAGTCATCAGTTAATGATGCATCACTAGTTGCTACATGGACTATCGTCTACCTTGCACGTATCCACATCGACCTTAGCCAAAGAGAATCGAAATATAATGCAGAGTATGAAGATTGTTGTCTTTGTGTGGTCGACTTTTAATGTGTCGTAATCCCTACAAATTGAAAACATGTCGGGACACCCGACAGAACACAAGTGATAACTTAAACTGATCTAAGTTGAACTAATCAATATTGAATAAATTGAAAGGTTTATATTTTAAGGACTAATTCCGAAGAAAGGAAGGAAGCAATCAATTTCAAAAGTGGTAACTGTATACATAGATGTGTAGATCATGCAAAGAAGTAACTTTCAGACATAAACTGAAATAGAAAGCCCTTCTGAAACAGCTTCTTTCATATAAACGCAAAAATTTTCTTTCGAAACAAATACTTTTATATCAACACTGAATTATACAAAACACAGTTTTCTCTCCTAAGTTTATATTCCAAACATTCGTTATGGAATTGAATCAGATATAATTCACAGGATTCCTATACAATATACTGAATAAAAAGTAAAAATTTCACTTACAATGAATACTCTCATTCGATGTTCCGTCGTAAGACATTTACCTTAAGACTCTTCAGTACCAATCTGGATAACATAAGAAAAAACATAATTGAAACATTATTGAAATATTCTCACATATAGACAGTGGGCATACTTGAAGACTGGCTATAAATCAAAGCACCTAAAGGAACAATTCCTTCAGGCCAGTCTCAACTCCGTACACCTTTCGGATTTAATCCAACACCCTTCGTCATATTAGCCAGGGTAATAGTTGTTTTTAGATATGTGTCAGTCCATTAACCTACTGGTCTAAACGAATTGGTCCTTTAGATGTTTTCATTATTGAAATTGTTTGACTTGAGAAGAGCTTGAGTCATCTGGGTCTGAATCACATAAACGTATGAGTGTCTTTACGTACTGTCATCGTGACATGAGCAGATTTTTCTCATGCGCGACATAAAATCGTAATGTAGTGAATGAAATAATGCTACTTGAATACCTAATAAGACAAGTCTCATATTTGACACTTCAGAGTCCGTCATTGGGGATGATTGTGTTCCATGTAAGTGAAATTTTATATTGCAACTCTTTCATGTACTATATTCTTTAACGTTCCAATGAATGACATCTGATTCAATTCCATAACGAATGCTTGAAGTAAAAACTGAATAGGAAAAAGTGATTTTTGGTATAATTCAATGTTTATATGGAAGTGGTTGTTTCGAAAGTATTTTTCTTTCCAGTAATTCAATTTTCATGTGAGATGAATTATTTCGGAAGGGCATTTTTCTTCCAGTTTATATCTGAAAGTAACTTTCATGCATGATCTACACATCTTCGTGAAGAATTTATTTCAAACTTGATTCAAACTGTTTTCTTCAATTCATTAGAAGTTTCCCACAATATTTTGTATGAAGATAGATAATTGGAAGCCAATGTGTATCTGTATTTTTGTTAATTATAAAAGAAAAATCGAATGTTACCTTTGGATTTAAAATAAATCGTTAACAAAAATAACATTAACCAAATAACCTCATGTATTCAATTCTTCACAATCATTTACATCAATGTGATAGGCGGCTCTATTGAATTTAACCAAAAGTATAATTCTGTTTTCAGACACTGGCTCGACAACTCGACTTCCCTCGACCACGGGATGAACAAAAAGATGTAAAAACAGATTCGCGGAGAACAAATACACATTAATTTCGTTGACACGTGAAATAGGTAGCACTTCAACTGTCATGTACAACACAATGACATCGACAGGCGAGAGGACCAAGACACCTGAATTGTTGGAAAATCGAGTCGAGAAAAAGGTAATGATAAAAATGAAATTTGAATACAATACATTTTGGTTTGATGTCCTATTCCAACATGTACATCTCCGAGAAAAATGTCCTTTAGTAGACTTGGTGATATTTTATTCTTCATGGATCAAATCATTGAAATAAATCTTTGAATTAAATGTTCACTGTTCTTGAAGCAATTGGAAAAAACAAAAGTACATCATATACCATCACAATTCTACCGCTCTCTTTTTGCTTTTCGTAATTTTGTACGTCGTTAACTGAGGGTTTTTTTCAGCTTTTTACTCCTCTAGAACTCTAACTTTCAAAACGTTATAAAAGTAGTCTGGATAATTTTCCATATAAATTCATATCCACTTGCAATTGGGTAAAATATACCTCAGTCTCAGGAACTTAAAATTTCCACTTTAGACAGCTGTCAGATTATTATTATCATAATTATTATAATTAACATACCAATGAAATGATGAAAAAATTTAAGACTATACCCCCATAACAGAGTTGCACAGTGAAAAAAATGCTTCTTCCCAAAAGCTATAAAACTGTCAGCGATGAAATTAACATTACCTGTCTCAAATGAATTGAACCAATGGAATCAGATACGATTATGAGTAAATATTAAAGCTTTGCATAAATGCTTTTTCAAAAATTCACAAGTTCAATTTGATACTATGATTATGACAGTGACCCGAACTACTGGGACCACAGAAATGAATATGTATATCAATTAAAAGTAACCAACATAGTGAACATATACAAGAAACCGAAATGAAAGTCTCAACTATCATTGCGTCAAGTGAGTTGTGTGACTCGGGTGTCGGCTCTA
Organism: Leptinotarsa texana; assembly: GCA_015342105.1. Lineage (NCBI taxonomy): Eukaryota > Metazoa > Arthropoda > Insecta > Coleoptera > Chrysomelidae > Leptinotarsa > Leptinotarsa texana. The sequence continues at coordinate 8,197 of WOGN01001920.1, forward strand.
ATTTCTCATGTCAAGGCACGGTAGATTTCAACAATTAAATCTCATTTTTGGAAATTATAAGGTTAGTTTTTTATTATTCGAATATTGTGTCTTCAATAATTGTACTTTCAAAGGAATGTTCTTGTTGGAATCTCTCTTTATTCAGGTAGTGAAATTGTTTCAATTTAAAATTTGATAAAGTAACGAAAGAAACTAACCACTCGTCTTATTGACTCGTGGTTTTATTATGCTGGTTACTCTCATGATATTGCTGAAAAATTAAGTTTGTCTTTGAATTATCGATACTATTTTGAAGTATTACTTTTGAAAAAAGGCTCTTCTCATGACATTGCTAAGTTTCCATTCATAATTTCTAGTCATCTCTTGAATATTGCTTAGCGAAATGCGCCAACAGTATTTTGTTCTCATATGATCTTAATAGAGCCATATAACATAATGAATAGGTATATCAGTTCTGTAACTTTACTATTCCTAAAAGATGAAAGAAAAAACAGGTATAAAATAGTTATACCATTTTTCTCTCCAAATATTCAGTAGATGGAATCTAATAATGACAAAAAAAATTATATCAGAATTTATAATTCTATGTGATCATGGGAAAAAAATAAACATCCAAAATTGGATAAATCCGAAGACTGTTTTAGGAGATTTTTAACGTCCCAAAAATATTTCCATTCTCCAGAAAGCTCAATTCTCTAGAATAGAGACTTCATATACCAGATCTTACCTAAATGTTTCTCATTGTTTTTGAAACAATTTCTTGTCTGTAACGGTTTGAAACTGGAAAGCAACCAATGAATTTTAATGTGAAATAGCACTTCGGAGTATGTGGTAAGAGCATGTCTCGTCATTTGATATCGAAATGTTTGAATTGCTGAAGTCATCTAATAAACCAATATTATTGTTTGTTACAACAAATAGTGGATAATTTGAAACTGAACAAGAATCAATATCTAGAACTTAATACTATAATGATATATGCCATGTATGAAAAACATTGACTTAGTATGGGCAGAACAACGATGAAAGTAAGATGGGATCAATGGTGAGAACAGACGTTGATTTGAAACATGGCAACAGTTTGTTAGGGATCAGTCAAAAGTCAAGAAAATAGTAATTGTATTTCATCAGTTCGGACTGATGACAAATATAAATTGATTTGAAAACCTAAAAAAAACAATTTAAAAATAATAAGATAAATCGAAAATAACAATTTTACTAAACAAAAAACTGAAATTACAAATAAATAACATACAAGTAACAACCAAACAAATAACATTTGAAATATTAATAAAAGCTGAAAAATAATAATTGAAAATTATTAACAAAAAAATTAAAAATTGAAATTGAAAGATTTCAAAGCCAATTATGTCACGACTTTTCGATTGTTAGTATCCACAATCGTTATCACCCGAAGACGATTGTGGATACTAATAATCAAAACGTAGGGACATAACATGGTTTGAAATCTTTTAATTTTTCATTTTTTGTTCATAATTTTTAATTATAGTTTTTCAGCTTTTATTAATATTTCAATTTTTATTCGTTTGGTTGTTGCTTGTATGTTATTTCTTTGTAATTTCAGTTTTTTATTTAGTAAAATTGTTATTTTCGATTGATCTTATTAATTTTTAAATTGTTTTTTTCAGGTTTCCAAATCAATTTATTTTATATTAGACAATGGAAGTCCGAACTGATGAAATACACCAAAAAACATTGACAACCACCTTCAAACAAAATAGTAATTCATGTTAAGATAACGTTATTTTTATAAGTTGGATAATTTGTCATTATTTGATACTATTTGCCAAAGATCCTATGAATTTCATGAATTACTATGTTCGATGTACCAAACCTGAATGCATTATTCACCTGGTGTAATATTTTGCAAACACACAGAAAGGCTCTGTTAGAAGTCCATTATATCTCAAAGTGGAGTGCAGTAGATTTGCGAAGAATAAAAACTCAAAGTCGTCTCCAAAATTTATTATCATCCTCAGATGTTAGAACGGTAAAAGTATCAATCAGTGTATGTTTCGAACCTATATAGGTTCATCATCAGCTAATTACATAAAATTCTGCAATAAAATAAGAACAACATAACAAAAGTTAATACATTGAAGTATAAAATACTTACATGGGGAATAAAATATGTTATTTTTTTATGTGGAAAAGAAAATTGGCACATGTTACCAATAAAAAAATGGCCATAATGATATGTTATTAATAATGAAAAGAATATTTTTCAAAGGTAGTAAAAACGACGGAAGTTTATCACAACATATCTTTAGAAGATTGGACTATGAGAGGCTTGAAGTCTTTATACCCACTCACATCAAAATCTTCAATCGGTACATGAAAATGAATTATAATGGAAGATATTCGAACTGAATTGAATGAGGAGAATCAACTGTCAAAAGTATATAAAGAGATAAAAATCGAGATTAGGTGAAACAATAACGAAAGATTTGCAAACACAGAGCAAACAGATCCCATACCATCTATGCATGTCATCTCGCTCAGAACACGAGTCCGATATGTATGCGGTAGTCCGTCTCCTGTTGTGTTCTGTGTTTGCAAATCTCTTGTCATTGTTCCATGTCATCTCGATTTTCAGCTCTTTATATACTTTTGACAGTTGATTCCTCTCATTCAATTCAATTCGGATATCTTTCACTATAAGTCGTTTTCATGTGCCGTTTTGTAAACAGATGAGAATCGAGATGATATGAAACAATGACAAAAGATTTGTAAACACAGAACACAAGAAGAGAAAGACCACCGTATAAATATCGACTCGTGTTCTGAGCAAGATGGTATGGGACCTGTTTGCTCAGAAAACGAGTCGATATGTTTGCGGTGGTCTTTCGCCTGTTGTGTTTGCAAATCTCTTGTAGTTGTTTCAGCTCATCTCGATTTTTATTTCTTTATATACTTTCGAGAGTTGATTCTCCTCATTCAATTCAGTTCGGATATCATTCATGTACCGTTTGATGTAGAATTGTAGAATTTTAAATACTTTTCGAGCCCTGAAGAAAAATTTTAATTAAATTCGAAACGTCGGCAAGAAAAAATTGTTTTTCCAAGAAAAAATTGATCCTGTTACCCAACCAACTTTTTTTCAGCAACCTTTGGAAATATATACGATGTAGTTTTATTTATTTTTTCTCACATTTTAGCTAATTTCCAAATCTCCATGACGACGATATACTCCGAAATCCGATTGAAACTACAAAAATAATAAACATTCATAAAGATGGCCTGCCTCAGGGAACTTGCACAAATGCCCATTGAATGTAATTTATTGTTCAACTTTGTAGAAAATACTAGTTTTCTTAATAATTCAATGCATAAGATACCACATGATTAATTTCAATTGATTTTTGTTCATTGATAAATTTGTATTTCCTTCCACTGTTTTTTTCCAAAATGTATTATTATTCACCTCTTTTTATAAAAAATTGAGAAAAATAAAGAGATAAATTGTGAATAGTATATTTAGATATGAAGTCAGAATAAAAAAAGACCGTTCCTGAACATTTATCTGAATACAATTGCTACAAAATATACTCAATACAAAATATTTTATGATTCAGAAACATAATATAGGAACATTTGTTTCGCCTCATAAATAATGTTTAATTATATTTCTACAGAACTGGAAGTGCGAAAGCTACTAATATAATTCTCATTATTTTGAGTTAAAATATATCAGTTTTCATACCGATATATTATCGTGCTGATCCCCAAATTGAATTTTTAAATTTTTGGTCTGAATAAATGTCTGGAATTTGAATTGTATATCTGAAAATGTATTCAACTATATATCTGAGTTATATTGAAACAATCAAAGCGTAAAATATTTCCTGAAACAGTCTTTATTTTTCAGGATGCCCCTCTACTTCATCAAACAAGCAGAATGAAAAACAGTAAAGAAATGCAGAAAAACTACCACCACTCAAGCATCGTCAGGAGAATAGTCATGCCAACCTCTTACCTCTTGCAGGTTACCTCTCTGTTTCTCTCTTACATTCTTTCGTTTATTTCCATCGAGCAGGACCAGGAATAGGGGAGGTTCGTAAGAACTGAAATCTAGAGAGACCGTAGGGGATATAGGGGAATTAAGGAGGGGTTGTAGTTGTTACAGGGAGTGGCTTCATATAAGAAATCAATGATTGCGCTACCCTTAGAAGAATGTCTGAGATTTCAGCGTTTCGCTCTGGAATAAAAAGTGATCGATGGCGGTTCAAGAAAAGAATATTGATTTCAAAAAATAATTGAAAAAGTAATTCGTTTTTCCTGGTTATGATTTTTCTCTGTAGATTTTTAGACCATAAAATGTAGAATATTTTTTGATGACCACTAGTTATTCCATTTAACTATGTTAGACATTATGAAAACTTGATTATCCTGAAAAGGTGTCAATTAATTATCAAGAGTATTAAGCAATAATGAACTATTTATCAATTTGGAAAATTATTAATATTCATTTTACTTATGATTCAATTCGTTATTTTTTTCTACTGTAACGAAGAATTTCTGAAAATTTTTGGACTTTTACGTTGAATACACATTCATTATTATTCCTGAGATAATCTCCAATTATTTATCAAATGAATATTGAAAGTAACAGTCGTAGATGAAGCTATACTCAAGTCATTCAAAATGATGCACAATTCAGTTGAATCATTTGAAATCCTAATAATTATTATGGAAATAGTTGGTAATTATTTGAATAAGCATATATTATGGTTTTTGTAGTTGCAAATATAATGTATGGAAATTATATATTTGGTCTGAAAATTTCGAAATTTTGATGCCTATAAATCTAAAAATTTCAGTGCAACTACGTATGCTATACCATAAAATTGACATTTAACTGTGTAATTTCAAAAAGTCAATTCCATTTCAGTAACCATTTTGCTATAGTATGCTATTAAAAAAATGGATCATAATTACACAATAATCAAGAAAAACAGTGGATATTTTTTCAGCTCGGGAAAAATATAATTGAAATTTTCTCAAAAATGATTTTTATTCTTATAAATATGTGAACTTGATAATTTACGAGTGGTTTCAAATGATACGGTTTCTACGGAAACATTTACTATCCTTTAGATTTTTATCGAATAGTGTCCACATCAAAACAATAAATTTAGGAAATGAGTCGGATGGAAGAATTAATTTCAAAGTATAAAATATATATATTTCAAATTGACAAACAATACCTACTATTGAGCATCATTTCACAAATATAGTCAAGAGAATCAAAAGTGAGGTAATATTTCAATCGATATTAATACTTTTGAAGTTTTGCGATAAATGAATCTATATGAAATACAATAACAAATTCAAACCATGAAATTTGGATGTCACAAATTGTATTTATCCATAACAAATCGGATGTAATTCTTGTGAACCACTTCATGAAATTTGGAAATTTCTTTTCGCTTTCAATCGAATAAACATGTATTTATTTTGCTTCAATTGTTTAGCATTCAATGTCTTCATATATTGTATACATAAATGATGATTTTAATTCCATATGAACTCACGGCCTAACTTACTCGGAAAAGTTTTCACATATTATGACAAAACTTGGGTATAATTGATTGCGGTTACAAAATGTCTTCTCTCAACACGAATAGAAATGGAATAATAAATCTATAGCATCTAGTTGACATTTGTAGTGAAAATCATTTTATCTATAGGTTTGTTTTCTTTTGGGCTGAATTTATCATCACAATAAAGTATTTTCCGGTTCCTCAAATGAAAAACTAAAATGCCCATGAATTAATGAAAAACATTTTTAAATTCTTCAAACTATTTCAAAATATTCCAAAATGGTGATTTCATTATTAGTTCTCCTCTGCCTCTTTAATTTCATACAATGACTGTTAGGCACACGAACGTTTAAAAAGATTGTTAGAGTATAAGATTATTATTATATAAACTTGTTTAATTAAAACGAACAGTAATCACCTCATAATAATTAAATAATTTTGAGCCTGACTTCTTTCAATTTTTTTCGTGTTATCCTAGGTGTCGATTTGTAATCATCTGCAAACAAAATGAACGATATTTTCAAAATGCAACCTGAAGTTACCAAAAGGAATCTTTCATATTGTCCGAGATATTTTTGTATCACATAGCGGAGTAATTTTCTTTTATTGTTGATTTGATTCTTCCTACATTATTCCTTTTTTATTTTCTTGAAGCTGTACTCCTACATATTTCTATTTTGAAATATCATCTACAACCTTCTCCAAACTAAATATTTCAGCAAAAGCATTATTCACTTAAGCCCATTCGAGAGAGGAGACCATTCATTTTCTGTTCATACAAGTTTGTTATTAATAAACCTTGTTAGTATTTTTTCTGTTACTCAAGAAAACAGGTTTGAATTTGAAAACGGTGAAAATATTGATAATCATAATTTAAAAAGTCAAAATATTGAATGAATGAGATAACTCCAAACTTCGAATTACAAGGAAATGAGATTTTCACGATAGGATAAAAGCTTCCTCACAAAAATGACTTTTGTTCAATACAAAGAAATGCCTTTGTCGTCGTGGGTATGGTAAAAATATAATTTTCAAATCGTTCAGTGGAAACTTCTTTCATCAACTGACATTTATGATCTGTTTAATACATATATACCTTTACCTATCTGGCAGAATAAAAATGACTTGTGTAATATTTATTTCTATTCATAAGCTGGAAATATGTTCTGAAAAATACTTTTTGAACATCTAATAAATTTGATTGATCGAGCTCGTTGTTTTATCCCAAACATTTATCAATTCACATTTTATTGAACATATCAAATGATTTCCAGTGATATTTCGTTATGCCATACTGAGAAATGTATTATACTAAATCACGATTTGAAATAGAATAGGCAATAAATTTCTATCTATAGGTATATCAAAGTAATTTTTACAACACACGACATTTGTATTCATCATTTGATTTGAATTCTAAGATAACCAAATGAATCATCAGACGGAATAATACCACCAATAAAATTAAAAATTTCATACTTTAATAGCAACATTAGTTCAATAGAAAAATTGTATAAAGAACGAAATATGTTTAAAGCCACAATTGATTCATATATCAGAACAAGTCTAAACATTCAAATGGAAACTTGAGAAACTACACCCCTTTCTTCTTCTCGAGAATATGGACGCTCAGAACATGAAACAAAGTATGAAATTTCAGAAATTCCAACCGGGATACCGACCCCTTTTCCAACAATAATTTCGTATTTCACGTCTCTTCAGTTGCTAAGAGCAAGAAATTGCTTTCCCTTACTCATAATTTATAGGTAAATTACTTGAATGCCCCATTAATTCACATTTATGCACTGATTTCTAACACGTAAATGGTAGGGATTTATATGACGCAGGTAGTCGATAATTTATTTCGCTAGTAGTATCATTAAGGTTAGGACTTTTGATTAAGTAACTTCATGTTTGAAATATGTTAAATGGAATAATCAATAGTAAAATATAAAGGATGAAAATAGTATTGGTAGTTATGATGATCTGAAACTGAAAATCGATTTTGTTTCAATAAAGTTGCTAGGAAAGACCAAAAATTTTTTTCAAGAAAATTCTCAACTGAACATAGTTTTCAACCTGGTCTTTTTTTGGGATATGTTTTGAATGGAATAAATTCAACTATCAACAACCTACAAATTGACAATGAAGAACTTCCATTCCCGGCATTTCTGATATGATCAAACATAATAGCCAGAAATTATTCAGGAAATCAAATGAAAAATTGTAGTAATGATGGTCTGAAGTTTATATAAAGTATTAAAACGCTTCTAAAATAAAAATTATTGCATATTCATCTTATTAAAACCCATAAAAAACTAGAGTAACGATGGAACACATCCTGTTTCAAAGTGTTTCATTAAAATTTTGAAAACATCGACCCTTATATTTTAGTTAATCCAAATTGAATGTATAAAAAAAGTGAATTTTCACACTAGAGTAGATAAACAGGAGTTTTGAAGGAGCGAACAACTTCATTTGACTATATAATATATAGTGGCATTCAAAAACTTTATTTTTTTGTTAACTAATATACCTAATAACTATAGAATGACCTAATTAATTGATTAGTTATAGGGAGCAGAGTATTTTAATATTATGTTGAACTCACGTATCATTATCAATTTGTGTGAATAAATTGATATACTATTTTTCCTGAACATCTTCAATTCTTATTGAAAATACCTTTTAGCAAGAGAACTAGAGTGATTAAACATTTCAAACGTCTCAGAAAAGAAACTTGCAAATTGCTATACTTTCTATGTCATCATGATTTCAATTCAATTCCAAATTTATCTTTGAAACATATACGTGCTGTTGAAGGAATCAAATGAAACATTTTTCTCTCAATATAAATATGTGACATGTTTTTGCATTGAAGTTGATAAATGTTTTTGCTTTATTTCATTGTCGTCTATTTTGCGTGTAGTATCATCAATGTAACGTATGTAATCTCATAATATTTTCAATATAAATTGTTGTTGCAGTAGAAAATGATAATGAAAATTCGTATTCTTCAAGTAATTTGATAGGCAGCGGAATAAATCCTAAAATTAATTTTCCATTTCTGAAAGCATTAATTCGTTTTCTATTGTGATTCATCTCCAACCACATTTCCATGTATAAAATCGAGTGAACAGAGTATAAGAAAATGATAATAAATGAAATAAATAAATGAAATTTATGAACATGGAATCGTTTTCGGTGTAGATTGTGGAATTACCATGAATCTTCATCAACTAACGACCAAGTTAATCAGAAAAAAAATTAGAAAATTAGGTCTATTATAGACAACGTAATTTAATTTTTAAATTATTTTTTGGAAAAACACAGAGGATTCCTTCAGATGCTCTGTGCTATCTATTGGAAACATAGAAAATAGAGATGTGGAATTTGAAACGTTATATATTGCAATAGATTTTGAATTTTATAATGTTTATGAGCTTGGGGTCAAAGAAAGGAAGTGATATTCGAAAATGATATATCTTTTTCAATAGTTTTTCAATCAAGTATTTTTATTTAGGCGTCCTTCACAAATAAAATATAGTTTCACCACCTAGTTTCTTTTGAGACTTTCGTTTACATACAAAAATGAATAAGAAATGGCACATTTGTAATAGATTAAACTAGATTATTTTTCAATCTATAGACATCAATCTAATTTTTCATTTCAGCTTTCCGGTTATATGCCTATTATGTCATTTGTTCCGAATATTTTGCCTCAATCTAAATTTTGATAAAAGTAGTGAATTTTGAACTTGAAGGAAAATTAATGAATTGGCTTTTGATACATTTTTTCTGTGTCAAATAATGAAATCAATGAATAGTCATCAAGAAATAATTATTGATGTAATAAATATTTTCATGAAATTTTTCATTCTTTTGCAATGTTTCGTAATAAACTGGTAAATGCTACAGTTTGAACAAACTAGTAATTCATCCAAGAAAATTAATAATTTGTGTCAAACTCATTGTGATGAACGTTATTCACAAATGTTAGAGTTTCAATTTTAATATTTAATAATGGCCCACTTTATTTTCACGACATCTATAATGGAGAGCGGTACTAGCTCCTAGGGCCATTCTCCAGATATCAACAAGTTCCGAAGTAA
>WOGN01001921.1:0-17871 GCA_015342105.1 Leptinotarsa texana
AAGGTACTCTGCATATAAACTGGGATATCATATTGATGAATATGACTATAAAATTATATTGGACACTCTAACTTGAATACTCTGGCTCATAGAAGATTAGAAGCAGACCTTACACTAATTCATAAAATAATCAATGGTAGCATCAATTCCCCGTAACTTGTCGAACTTATAACTTTAAATGTGAAACCAAGGAGAACAAGAAATTCGGATATCTTCAAAGACGCAACAACTATGGCCAGAATGAATCTGTAGGTAAAATTTTTAGAATTGCAAATACATACAATGTAAATTTAGAATTTTTTTATTTTTCTTTGAAAAAATTTTAAAAGACTGAAGATTGTAATTCATTATTTTTACGATTTTATTATTTTATTTTATATATTTTTTCCTTAAACCTAGCTTATATTACTGTTAAATACATATGTGTGTACTGTTAAATACATAAATGTATTGGTGGAAAGATCAGAGAAATCTTCTTTTCTTCGGAGATAGCCTCAGAGCGTGATGGGAGTTGAGTGGCCAAAATTCAGCTGATTGTGATAGACATACTGAACCCGCCCACCATAACGAGTGATTGACAAGCTGAGAAGTAAGTAAACCCCTTTAACAAAAATCCGCTGATTAATTCTTAAATGGCATATAATACCACACATCTGGCAGAAGTCGTTCTTGAATATGGCTGACACGATTACTTACGACGGTTTGCCATTTATGAGGCGACAAACGAATCCAATCCAGAGCCGTAGAAGAGTATGAGCTAACTACAATATTGTCGATAGAAACTTCTTGGCCAGAAGAGGATTTAACGAAAGCGAACAAACCAAGCGAACATGGACAATTCCATCAACACCGGTTCTAGTATAACTGCTGAATATCCTTTCTCACTGGCATCAGAAAATCCATGCAAGGTGCAATTGGTAACTGATGGTTGAATTTGAAAGTAGTTCAAGCATTATGAATATCTTGGGTCAGCTGTTCATCCCAGCCGATATCACATGTCCACAACTGTTGATTGAGTCTCTTGGCGAATAAAGTCAGATGACTCAGAAATCCTAGTAGATCAAATATACGAGCCAAATCTGAAAGTATATTCCTCTTAGAACATTGTGTGTTACGACCAGAAATGCTGAATGAAAATATGTCCTGGGAAGAATTACAATGGAGACCGAGAATTTTTGTTGTGGAACATTCATCCAGTTCTAGCTGTAGGTGGATTTGGAATCACGCTATTTGTCAAAGAGTGAGGAGGAATTTAACCTTGGGAGGAGCGCTGATACATAGTAGTTTCGTAGAAATGTAGTAAAGTATTGTAATAAATCAGAAGCCGGCCCTGACAGTGCTGCACGTGCCGGGCTCGTGGCAACGGCAGAGAAAGCGGTCAGATCAGACGCGAAAATTCCTTATACGCCGAAGAAGCGAAAAGAGAGTTCGAGAAGGGTTCGACAATGTTCGTTACCGCAACATAAACCGGCCGCCAGCTTCTGTTCGATCAGTCTCTATGGAGAAAGCGAGCTGTTAACATGTTGTGCCGATAAACGTGTGTAAATAAATTAGTTACGCAAATATTGTAGAAAATAAATTAGTTCAAGACAGTTAGTGCTTTAATTCGTTACAATATCTCCACCAGACTCGAGGTTTTTTGCGGGCTTCTTCAATGGCCAGAGTTTCAAACCACTCCGTATATATGTCGGCTATGACTGGTGGAAGTGGCGATCCCATTGGCAGTCCCTCATCTTGTGTAAAGAATTCGCCCTTCAGTTGGAAATAACAGTTCCGCACACAGCATTCTAGTAATTTTATAATTACTTCTATAGGTAGATTCGTTCTCTTCTTTAGGTTTCCGTCTTCGGATAGCTTCGTCTGTATGATTTAGAGTTCTTCTTCGACCGGAACATTGGTGTAATAGTCATCTTTCGAAGGAATCAGTTCAGTCATCACACGAAGACGATTGTAGATACTAACCATCGAAACGTCGTGAACTAACGTGTCTTGAAATCTCTCAACTTTTCATTTCATTTTCATTTTCATTTCTTCATTTTTTTTTGTTCAATGGTTCTATTTTAACTTTCATTTTATTTTATTATTATTTCATTTCAGATTATTTTTCCGTAATATAATTGTTATTTACAGCTATTCATTTTGAATTCGTCTTCTTCAGTTATCTTAGGGATTTCAAATCATTTTATATATCAGACAATGGAATTCGAACTAGTTCATCATGAAACATTGTCAGTCACCTTCAAACACACATTCATTTTTCTCTTTCCGTCGTGAAAAATTATATTGGTGATGACTGAATATCTAAGATAGTATGAAATTTCCATATTCTTTCTCTAAGGAGAAAGAACATGAGGAGCTGAAAATCTTGAATGAATCTTTCATTCCCAATAAAAAACTACTCAACAAATCATTCACTTTCGAAAGTTGAAACCTCCAGCAATATTTTGGAAAAGGTAACTTCAGATAGATCATATTTTGAATATATGTTTCTTTCATTAATGAAAATATCAATAGTTCCATTCTACACATTGAAATGCAAGTCGCTGAACTGAAACTATTACCATCATAATTTTAATTTGATGAGACCTGGCGATTTATATCCTTCATATCTGCATTCCGGTAAAGCTTCCCAAATTTCTGCTACTGCAGTTGTCAGTTGATTGGTCAAACCACCAACGCCGACATTAAAATTTGGCAAGCTAACTTCCCACATTGGGTCTTTGCCACACGTACCTACAAAATCGTAGGTTCACGTGAGAGGCAAGGGCATAAAGTATTTTTCACCCGAATTTGGGTGTCATATGCTCCTTTCTGAAATGTCATTATTTTAAAAATAGGACTACAGTTCTTCAATAAGTTACCAAAATAAGGTTACTGAATCCCCAGCTTCGTTAAGAAGCTGGGTTTTTCAGGTCGAGTGTAAATAGGTGTGAGCTACAATAAACCCTTGCGGATTGCGGTCGAGGGTCGAATAGACCCACTCACTTTAGATCTAACCTAACATCTACTTTGAATGTTTTCAAAAATAGATATGCTTGTAAAGAAGTGTATTTATTCTGTGTATTACTTTTCGTCTGAAACTGACAAAAAAAATTTATTTTCATCCATTCCCTAACAGATTTTCATTTGGCAAAATGATTTTTGTGTATCTATCGAATCCCATACAATGTACGTCAAGTGGATGATAAAATATTATTACTATTATTATTCCACAGGTACAATCTAACATCAGTCCTGGTGATGATTGTCCTCATTGGAAAAAAGGTTCTTTGAAGTTCTTGTTCAAATAATGCTCTTGATAATGTATGTGAATATTTGGTACGATGTAATTTGAACGTTCTATCCTCAAGACAGCACCTGGACCTGTCTATTTTCAATGTGCTTGAAAGTAGCACAGCCTTATCAATTTCATCAGCCTTTCAACTACAAAATGAACAACCAGCAATCTCACCTCTTGCAGAATGGAAGGCAAGGTCCCCCCTTCGCTGAGCCTGCCCCAACCTGTTACAGTGGCATTCTCCCCGATGAGTAGATCATCCGAAGCAGGCAAACAAATCGGGGATATGTGTGGCTGGTACTCGAAGGGTTTGTCTACTCGTACTAGAGCTAGGTCGTACTCGTAAGTAAAGTAGTTGTACTTAGGGTGAACTACTTTTTTGGCGACACCTCTCTCCGTATAAGGCAATGTTTCTTGGACACTGGAGAAGTCGTACTCGCCCACTCGAATCCGTATTTGGGAGGTCAGAAGGCTGAAATAGTTAATAAAGTATAAATAAAAACCTCTTCATACAAAAATCAAATAATAAAACATTAACTCAGGAGAACATTCGTTAAATAATTTTTCTCGTTGCTTCATAAATTTTCTAACCGTTTAATATTGATGGAGAGGTAGAAAGCCGATAGGTTTAAAAAATTGACCTTTTCAAAATATCCCAGCAAAAACAGGATATCCATTATATACAAATGAGGTCTGTAATTGATCCCTATATATATGGGCATGAAAAAGATGTTCAATGGATATTCATGAATCGTTCATTATGTTCATCATTGAAATTATGGACATCATTCTATCGACTCCATATGGACTGTGGACGAATATCCATAAGAAGTTCAATAATTATCCATATCATATGAGCAGGAAATGAAAATTTATTCGCATTTCTTATTGAAACGACAAGGATAGAAAACAACGAACGAATTATAAGACGAGGAAAGAGGAGAATTTTCCTCGATGAAACTATAAATATGAAATGAATGCATTTCGTTCGAATTTCACAACAAAAGTCACAAATATGCTGATCAATCCTTTTTTTATTCATTGTGAGGATGATAGATTCAGTTGATAAAATAGGAAACTGCAATTTCAATAATCAATTAAAACATTGAATGCAACTGTTGTAAAGTGAATGTGTTGATAATTTTATTCAATAATTTTTCTATTCTGAACAAGTGATTTTAAAGTTTGATTTTTATTATGATTTTTTGATAACATTCTGATGATATTTCAATTACATTGTTAAAAAAAGAAATAATTCATGTTTATATTGTTGCCTTTTCAGATTGTGTATTTCAATAAATTCTTTTTGTTCACAAATGATTTTTATTATTGAAATAAAAAAAAAATCATTCACCCATTCCTCGAAATCATAATATGTCAGCACTTTTTTTCCAGAAGTGACTGTGCATGAATCTTTCATCACATAAGAGTCACACGAGTACTATGATTTCGAAATCAATTTTTTTATAAGTGCAGTGTATGCCCAATTCATGTCCATAAATTGTCGATATCACTTCCAAAATAGTCCTGATTACTCAAGTTCCTTTACAATATTTGTAGCCATTTATGATACATTTTATGTTCAAAATATTTTGGAATATATTGGAATATATTGGAAATCCTTTTGATGTTCATATTGGTAGTCTACGGATATCCATGGGAGGTCGAAGATGATACTGGAAAATTCAATGAAGCTAGATGAAAAATTTGCCGGTTTTACAAGGAGTTTTTCCTTCTTGTTGAAAGATTGCTCGCGTTCAGTCTATTCCTAAAGGGGCAAGAAAAATCTTTCAAATAACTATAGTTCAGTCGCTTTGTTATCACTGTTATCAAAAATTATGAATAAAGTCATGAACCATCATATCTTCAAATATTTGGAAGGTTTTAACATCTTGAGCGATCATCGATATGGCTTCCGAAAACAAAGATCAACGGGCGACCTTATATCGTATGTCACCCATATTTAGAATGACCCAATCAAGAAATATGAGGCGTCAAAATCTCTTGTGTTAGATATTTCTAAGACATTTGACCGTGTGTGGCATCAGGGTTTGGTAGCCAAACTCCGATGTTATGTCTTGTCAAATCATTTCTAAGTATGGCTCTTCAGCTTTCTTAAAGAATGCTCCATACAAGTGGCCATCGATGGATATCTCTCGAATACTTTCACCATCAACGCTGGTACTCCTCAGGGATATATATTGTTAACAATCCTCTTTTTATTGTATATCAACTACTAATTGGATGAAACGAAGATTCCAATATATTGTTTTTCTGATGACATCACACTTGTCTTGTCATTCAATTTGGAAACCAGGACATCGGCTGTGGATGCAAATATTCACCGGCAGCAGGAGGTTGCATATCTCAATGAGGATCTAAAACTGGTTCCAAATTGGGGTGAAAGTAACCAGGTTCAATTGAATTCCCCGAAACTCAGGCATCGGTTTTCTCCTCAGAGATAAGTATCTCCGGGCCGGATGTAATGATCAAGACAAAAACTTCCGCTTTCTGCTTCGATAGGTTTGTTGGAGGTTAAAATCGACACAAATATGTCTTGGCACAATCATGTCACTGCAATTGCGCAGGCTTTCATTATTCCAACATTATTGCAACAAACGGTTCAATATGATGGTCTGCCCGTTCGCCTCATCTCATTGTGCTTGATTTATCCATGTGGAGATATGCCAAAGAGAGGGTTTATTATTTATTCATTCATTTGTTCACCCTAACAAACCACACAGGTCTAATTACGAAGGTGACCTCATTACATACAATATTTTACACTTGAAAAAATCACATGACAAATTAAGTCAGTTACTGACGGGGTCGACTAATTGGTTTAATGATAATAATAATAATAATAATAATAAATAGTCTTTATTTTACGTGGCGGCGTAAAGCAAAGCGCTATTCTTCCACTCAACCACGTTTAAAAAAAAAGAAACATTACAAAAAAGAAATGGCAATTTCAGTAGAATAGTAAAATGGAATACAAATGTTTATGTTTGGATCACTGTTGGCTGAGCAATTCAGTTTTAAGTTTACTATTGAATAGCGGTAGTGATGAATTTTTCAAAGATTCACAGTGTTGCTGCGAAATCTGAACAAGATTTTTTGTATCATTATTGAGCGATGTTTCGTGATCAACAAGGTGATTTACTTTATCGGAGTAGTACAAGTTAGTGTCGTCTGCATATGTATGTATGAATATTGTATGAATATTGAATAACTTAGGGACCTTGGGGAATTCAGATGTGTAGATAATAAAGAGTAGCGGTGCGAGAATTGAACCTTGTGGAGCTCTACGACATACACTCATATTATCTGACCGAGTACGCTTCATCACAACACGTTGCTTTTTATTTTTTTAATGAACTAATGGTGTCACATAAAGTCTCACAAAGACATTGCCACTAGCTGTATAATAGCTTTTTTTCTTAAATTTACTAGAGAATCTGTCCAGTCTATATTGATTATAAGATTCAGTTCATTTGCGAGACGTAACAAACTTGCAAATGGGGCACCTATAGAGCAGAAATTTTGTATATAAAATACTGTATTTCATCTTGTTCTTCTGGTTGGAACGTGAAAATCAAATAGCGATAAAAAATGAAGTGAGTTTAGTCTATTGTCTATCACACATATTTTGCGCCTATTTTGGAGAGGCAGTATCTTGAATTCATTCCTTAAATGAGATGTTCCCACTAAACGGTAGTCTGGCCATACGTGATAGTTTTTGAACCAAATTATTTTAAAAATGTGTCCTTAAGTTTTTCCAATTCATATAATATAGAGTGATACTCGCCAAAATATATATTTGATCCAAATTACAATTTACTTGTAACCAATGTATGTATTTACAGTATTTGCACAGTATGAGTACTGCTGAAATTTCTAGCTTGCCTGATTATAAACCCTAACATTTCATTTGCATTTCTTGTAATACTTTTTATGTGAGTCGTGAATGATAATGTATTATTATATGTAATTCCAAGGTCTTTTATTTCTAAATTTCTTTCGTAGCTGAAAAGAATAGGGTTTTTTGCATTTGACCGACATTACTGAACATTTGTCAACATTGAAAAATAATTTATTGTGATTTATTCTCACAACTACACTCACAAATCCTATCCAGATCTTTATCTAGCATTAGACTGTACCCCACTGTTTGTACTTGTACTGATATAATCTGTTTTTATGCAACAGATAAAGCCACCCCTCCAAAAATGCCTTTGGGAAGACCCTGTGCATTCAAAAGTTTAGGACCTCAAATTTTACGAAAGTCGTGAGAGAAACGATAATAATACATACAATGGGGAATGTTCCTCCTGACAAAAATCAAGTATTTTTCATAAAAGAGCTCTAAAACAACGCATTTAAACTTATCATTTCAACATTTTTCTTTAAAAACTTATTTTAATAGTTGGAAAAGAGGAATGAAATAATGCATTCAACATTTGAAGGGATTGTTCCTATTTTATCAGTTGGCAACATCGGTTATAGCTAATAAAGGACAATGAATCTGTTACCTGTACGAGACAAACAAAGATGACATATTTCAGAGGCGTACTATTCTGTTTACTTATGTTCCGAGTTCCGAGACATTCTGCACATGTGCACCTAACCTATCTTTCTCTATATAAATAAATAACAAAACAACTGTTGTTATAATATATATTTTTCCTTAATTGTTAATTTATAAAGATAATTTTCCTTTTTTAAATTAGAATATCTCGGTACGTATAAATTATTTCAACTTGATATAGGCACTGTTGTCAATATGTGAATTAGGAACAAATCTCCTAAAAAATTAAAACCCAACATCAACTTGAATACTTTTCGAAGAATTCAATACTTTTCGAAGTGTATTTGAAAAACTCATGAATTAAACTCAACTTTATTTTGTTCAAACTTGCATTTGCCGTGATAACCCAAATTGAGGAAGATTCCCCAATTTGCTTTCTGCTTTGGCACAATCATGTCATTGGAATTGCAAAGACTGCTTCTCAAAAGCTCGGAACACTGTTCCGAACCAGAAAACTGTACACACTTCAGCAACTTTTGAGGCTTTATAAAGCTCAGATCAGACCTCCTTCAGGGTATTTTTCTTACGTGTGGAGCTCCGCTCCTAAGCATACCCTTAAGCTGCTGGATTCCATCCAGAAAAGAGCCATCCGCCTGATTGGAGACGCGAACATCACGGAAAGTATTCAAGTGACTTGACACATTTGATTCCAATAAGAGCGGTGATATCAAAAATACACATGTTCATCGTTTTGAGGTCCAACTCAGTACACCTCGAACTTTACTGTTCAAGGAATCTTCCATTTGGAAAACCGCGTTCTTGTGGGATAAACTTCCAGATAACGTTTTTCCAAATGGATTTAATCCCCAGCGGTGCCTGTGCTCTACTTTCGCATAAGCACCGCTCTTAGAGCACCTTGAGAAGTTTCCTGTGAAGATTGTGTTTTGTTCTTGCAAAAAACTTACGTGATGTCACTGAAAATCATCTGTCATCTAAGTGAACGATGTTTGCATTAAAATATTGAGTGAAAGTTAACATTTCATAATCATCAGTGGACCTTACTGCCTCTCCGAGCAACTCCATTAGATTCAATTAAATATTTATAATCAACAACTTTCGGTTGTTTACCACAATAATGACTGCTTCCTGCAGCTGAAGCGATAGACCCCGTGTTTAATTGCGGTTTAGTGCGTTTGTACCGCTCTCCTGTCCCAATTCCCCGAGTTCCAATAAACGAGAGTGACGTGAAATCCCCAGTTCGAGTAAGTCATGATCATCAACTTGAATAACCCAACAGGTTGATTTCAACGGAATAATCTGATCGAACAACTGTCAGAAAGTTGAAAATTTGTTTGGCAAAATGAGATCCTTAGAGATGTTTGCAGGATTTCTAACTGTATTTTCGAATAACTTGCAAGTTTCAGTGCTTTATGAACCACGCAGTTTGCTTCATTCAATAATTTACGAAGTCTCGACTTATTTGATTCTGAGAATGAATAGAAAATGTCAGGTTGTTTCAAAGGATGTGTCTGGTAGCCCCATTTAATAATTATAATAATAATAATATCGTCTCTATCATCTTCGAATACATTTTTCAAGCAAACCAATCAGGTACAATTTGATTGTTATATGTAGATGAAAGGCGAAGTTAAATTTGCATGATGAAAAGTTATCATATAATTGCTCTTTCACTCAACCTCAAAATGTTTCCTAGTACGCAAAGGAATAAACAACAAAGGTAAAATTATCTCAAAATACTATGGCTATTTGTAAATTCGTAGTAGATAGGTAGCTATTAGGTTGTTAATAGTTTGAAAACAATAATAATCGTTTGAAATTGGTATCAAAACGGTTGAAGTCATCTAGTTTCATGGTCTCGGGAATGTCATGATTAATTGCACAGATCTGGTAGCTGAAACTCCTTCTAAAGAACTCTGTGCGAGAGGATGGAGAAGTTTGTTGGCCTTCATATCTCACATTAATATTACGCACATCAGTTGTGAATGTAATTTTCTGGTGTAAGTAAGACTATTAATTATTTTGTGAAATAAAGTTGCATAATTTCACACTCTTCCATCGTCTATATTCAACCAGCTAGCATCCTTCAGTGTATGGGATATTCTTTCTTTTCTTTTAATTCCAAAAATTAACCATGAGCAGAACTTCTGAATTTCTTGTATTTTTTCTGGAATTGGTTGGTTGAACATGGACCATACAAAACATCATCACAATTGAATATAGTTGAAACTAATGAATATTCATTCTGTTCCATTTTGGTCGGTGGGTAGTCGATCGATTCGACGTGGGTGCTTTGTTCACTTAGTCAATTGACCGACGTGTGAGTCGATGGTTCAAGTCCCAAGCTGAAAGCTGGATTTTCACTTGCTATCGTTCAACTCGTGTTAGGAATCACACGTTAAAAGGTAAGACCTCGTTAGTCCTTAGCTCGCACAAGTTTAGAAAGTTTGTAATAGTGCGATAGCTGGTTAATGGAAGAAACATATTTCAAAACATTATTTCTGTAAATTTTTCTGAAAATTTGTATTTGTTTCTTCAGTTTGCTACTATATTATGTCGTTAACGTTAGTTTGAGAAATTTCATTTCAGATATTTTAGCATCGAAGGTGACCTCCGAAGTGGTTTATATACCTATAGTAATCCAGAATGAGGATTCGAGGACCCTGGTGGGGAATGACACATCATAAATGGTGCCAGGAATAGCGGAAAAACTGGAAGTCACCTCTCATGCTGTGTTTGATGGTTCACACTGCAGTGGAAAGGTCAAAGATTTCGAAAAGTAGGTTCCTCACGATTTGCACGATCGACATAATTTGTCACGTTCCAAAGTCCATTCTTCTTTGCTTTGGCGTAACCAAATCTATTCTATTTTATATCAGATCATCCAATATGGTTGAAAGTGGGCACTCTACCGACAACAGAGGACGTTCAGGACAATGATTGGACACCGATGAGCCACCAAGACACTTTCCATAGGCAAATATACACCACAAAAAGGCCCTGGTTAATGTATGGTGGTCAGCGGCTGGTGTTATTCAAAATAACTTTTTGCAACCCAGCAAAACCATCACAGCAGTCTTATTGTAAGGAAATCGACGGAATGTATCAAACCTGCATCAGCAATAGCCGACGCTTGTCAGTAGTAAAGGTCTGAACCTGCTCCACGACAACGCTCGTCTGCAAATCTCACAAATCACCGTACGAAAATGTATAGAAATTCTGCCTCATTCAGCGTATTTCCCATGTTTCTCTGGCGAATTTCCCAAGGGAATCTCTCTGGCTTACAGAGATATGCTTGTCTGGCCATGAGAGATGCCATTAGTACCACACCATCAGCGGCCATAGAGATCCTTCTAGATCTACCTCCTATCCACTTTTTCCTGGACGGAGGCTAGATGGACTGCATATAGGATTGTGCATATTACCAATTATATAAATAAATGTAACGCAGAGAGCAAGAGACTGTTGGTTGACACTGGAAGTCACAGCATTCTGAAAATGATCTTTGACTTCATGCATTCATCTATCAACTACAAACTGCCTCATAAAGTACTGTTCACAGGTAGAGACGATTAGATTCTCCGGTAGAAGGAAAAATTAGGAGCAGATAGTTGTTGGTTCACATTCAAGTTCTGGTGCAGGTGTTTTCAGTCATAGACCCAGAATAGAGATATCAATCTATGCGACTGTATTTCAGGCGGAAATTTACGCTATTGAATTGTGTGCGGAGATATTGGAAGACTCCAACCTCATACACATGTCAATAAAAATATTTTTCGAACAGTCAAGTGGCGTTGGAAGCTCTTGACTCCTTCCGAGTAAAGTCTAAATTGGTAGCAAATTGCCAAAAACGACTCTCCTCGATAGGAAGACTGAACAGATTGTCTCTGGTCTGGATTCCTGGCCATGCTGGCCAGGGAGGCAATGAGACTGCTGACTTCCTTGCAAAGGAGTGCTGCAAAGAGTGCTGCAAGCAGCTTCATCGGACTAGAACCTGTTATTAGCAAAGCTTTAGGCTATGCAAAGCAAAGATTGAACTCCAAGGCGTTTATTCACCCTTCGAAGCTTGATACCAAACAGTTATTGGACTACAGTAGGGATGAATTTCGACGCATAACAGGCCTTCTTACAGGTCACTGTCATTTAAATCATCATATGCAGAGACTCTAACTGCCGGAAGACAGTGTGTGTCACCTCTGTTTGGAAAATGATCAAACAGCAGAGCACATTCTTTGTACCTGCCCCGCTGTGGACCAAATCAGGTTTTTAGAGTTCGGCAGAGCCGTACTGTTACCATCTTACCTGAAAGACCACTCGCCATAAAAACTAATCGGCTTAGTTGAGAAGCTGGGTTTATTTGGTCGAGTATGAATAGTTGTGACCCACAATAAACCCTTGCGGGTTACAGAGGAGGGTCTAATAGACCCACTCACTTTGGACCTTACCTATCATTTACTGAATCACCACATTGCGAATAGTCTTCTCGGTAGAACGACCGTAAAATAGGTGAAGGGCGCGGTACGTTGCCTGAACACCCATTTTAAAGAAACATTTCTATTATTTGCACATGTTCTTGAATACTGTAGCCGTCCATGTTAATTTGGCAAAACAGACTGAATAAATGAAAGATGTAGCTCCAACAAGGTAGCCGTTATCAATTGACAAATTTCGGAAGTCTCTATTGGAAGACCCTATAAAATCTTGGATAACTATTTTATCCATGAATACCTACATTTCAGATCGATACACGTTAAAAGGAAAGACCTCGTTAGTCCTTAGTTCGCACAAGTTTCTCAACTTCTGAGAGTTGTCGTTCGTATGGGGGCGGCAGCTGATTAACGGAAAAACAGATTTTTAAACAGATTTTAGAAAAACAGATGTAATTGACTACCGCCTGTAGTATGTTCTTATAAAGTTCGTTTCACGAAATATGCAGTCGAAAATATGATACAGAATCGAAATATTATTTTGCGTCTGCCCACTTATCACGGCGAACTCAATTATATTGAACTCGTTTGGGCTCAAGTGAAGGGTTTCGTTGCAAGAAGAAACACGACATTTAAAATAAAAGATGTCAAAATGTTGTTCAAGGAGTCCTAGAAATATTTCTATTCCTCAAAAATGTCATAAAACCAGAGATCAACATTTGGAAATTAGACCATTTAGTTGGGAAAATTGTCTCAACGACGATTCATTGGATTTATCTGATGATAACAAACCATAATTATTCTGTTTCTGTTTAAAACCTGTTCAAAATCTGTTTTCCGTTAATCAGCTTTCGCCCCCCATACGAAGGACAACTCTCAGAAGTTGAGAAACTTATGCAAGCTAAAGACTAACGAGGCGTTACCTTCCAACGTGTGATTTCTAACACGGTTGCAGAATCATTCCAGCTTATGCATGACCAGCTCATACATAATATTTTCTCAAATCAGCATAATATAACCCACCCGGCATCATCGGTGAGATACCATTGCAACGGCTTAGGCAGCGTGAAGTTGCTTTCGGGCTAACTTTTCGTTACTGTTTCGTTCCGGTTTCAAAGGTGGTAAATTTAAAAAAAAAAATCGCATGATAATTTCCCTAAGCTCAAAATACTCCGATGGTAAAATAGCTCCCAAATTGGATCTTCGGGTGGGGGCTGATTCGAGGGCATCATCCTGCAGAAGTTATTCGAAAACCACTATTTTTGACAGGCAACAGGGTCCTTCCACAACTGCAACTGCAGTTGCCAAGAGGTCCACTAGCAACTTCAAAATTGATTACTGCAACATCAGGGGACTCAACTCAAATATATACTCACTACACCAACATCTGCAAATGAATAGTCCTCATATTCTCGCACTCACAGGAACCAAAGCCAGTACTTCAACAAACCCAGTTAATAACCAACATCTCGGCTATGATTTTCACCCCCTATTCATACGTTTCATATTTCATATTTTTTTATCCGAAGTCTTCTCTCCTGCCAACGAGAGGAAATGCTGGAACTCCAAAACTTTGATGTCATGTGGTTCAAAATAATATCACAGAAGATCACCAAATTCATATACTGCGTTTATCGACCACCAAGCGATACACAATATAAGGCACTATTCTTTTCACTTGCAAACACCATTAAATTTCTGAAAAACAATCATCTCAGTCCCGAAATTTTCATATTCGTTTGACTTCAATGTCCACAATATGGAGTGACTCAAATTTTCAAATATCAAAGACGAAGTTACTGAGATTATAAATGAGCCAAATAGGATTCCTAGCCGTAATGAAGAATATGTCAGTCTTCTGGATCTATACCTAACAACCCATTTAGAAATTCACACAGTAACCGAAAAGTCTCTATTGGGAGCTTCTGGCGACAAACTCATTTCAGTGTTTAGTGAATTACCGATAAATGTTGGAAATAATCTAAGCTGCGCAAAGTTTGGCATTTCAGATCTACTGAGTGGGAATATCTTCAAGAGACCATTTCCGAAATTTCCCTTGGCTAGATGTTTGTTTCAGCTCTAATGGTCCATTAACTTGTGCTTTTGGAGTCCTTTTTCAATCAATTATATTTCTAATGGCAAACCTTGGTTCGACACATATTGCGAGCAACCTGTCGCCCTCAAAAGTCTTGCCTACCAGCAGTGGCGCAATCACCAAACTAGGTTTGTTAATGCTCACAAAAATTGCAAACTCAGAATGAATGAAAGCAAAGAAATTCACGAACAGAGAATTATGGATAAACTTCTTGCCAATCCCAATAGGTCTGGATACTTCTGGTCGGTAGCTAAGGCTGTTAATCAAAACTTTACAAAATCCATAGTTTCACCACTAACACAAGCCAATGATCTCGCACCAGTGCTTGCAGACTTTTCAATTTATCCTACAAGGAAGAGGTTTTTCCTTCTCGTTGGAAGATTGCTCGCGTTCAGTCTATTCCCAAAGTGCTTGTGTTTCGTGTTAAAAAAATATGTAAATATTTTGAGTGAAATATTAAAACAATATCAATTGTATATCATACTTAACAATTTCAATAAGTATTTTTTGGCGTTTCGGCTCACACCACGGCAGGTAATGAAACGATCCGAACGATCATAAAATCTTTTGCAGAACAAAAATAGGATGGATCGGGCAAATTATTATAAACCTGCCGATATCAGCGGTGGCAAATTATAACGTAATCACAAAATTTTGTTTGAGCACACGAAATTTCGACTTCAATTTCGAAACAACGACTTAAAATTTGAAATTTTCACTTCAATCTCGAAATTTGAAGTTTAAAATCGGAATCTACACTTATCAATCACATCAATCTCAACATTTTGACTTCAAATTCGAAATATCGAGATTAAAATAATTTTGAAATAGTTAGTTCCAATTCGAAAGACTATTTTCAAATTTTCGATTCTAATTTGTCAGAACCACATATTCATCTTCCATTCAAGATTAAAGAAGATATACATAAACTTCCGTATGTGAAAAATTATGCTTAATATCCCCATTGAATGAATTTTTTTTAGTTCAATGTTAATGCACTTCACTGCCAAAATTACTGTTAAAATTATTCAACACGCGAAATATTTTATGCGATGGATACTGTAATCTTAGTTTCAGTTATAAAATATGTAGTAGAGAGTTTCAAGATACGAGTATATAATGAAAAATTCATTTCATATTCTACAATTATGCAATGATAGAAGATTTTGTCTCTTGAACTTATTTCAATAGATATGTGGAGAATGTACCATTCAGAATCATTAATTATGGGTCTCTTTTGACTGGACTATGTTGCTAAATTTGATGTAACATCAATAGTTCGATGTGCGGGTGTACAACGATATAGTACAGGGAGACCAGTGAAAACTCAACTGAGTTGGCATTATGAATTCATGTTTGATAGAAATATATCAATAAATTTGATGATGCAAAAGATGATGATATTTTTTGCAGTTATTAACATTGCAAATATTCTTTTTCTTACACATTATGAAAAGGAACAAGACAAGAAAAACACATTTTTTTTGAAGTCACAAAATTCCATCTTTCTTTAACTGAGAAGGATTTGAGTGTACAACACAAGCTCAAATGATATTTACAACATATACGCTTCTTTTTATCTACTGTAGTTGAAGTAGTATTTTTTGTAGCAGAACTACGCCCTGTATTTGGGTTTCTGTCAAAAGACGTTTCCTGCCATTGACTTTTGATTGATCCAGTGATAGAATTCAACCAATTTAAATTCATTCAAAATATGTTCAATCCACATCATTTTGTATGAATTAGGAAGTTTATTCATTAATTCTTGTAAAAGAATAGGTTCTGAAGGTAATTATTTCCATTTAGGAAGTCAATAGTTCCAACAAGGTTTTTTACTTATCAGTAAGTCGAGTCTTTCCTCTTTCACGATAGGAAAACATTTTACCTTTTCGAGTACCATAAAAATAATTTGTTGAGGTTGTCCAAATCTACTTTGTCAATATTCCTAGGCATAATTAGTAGACAATTTTCAATGAATTGCTTTTTAGATACTTCTGTAATCTACAGTGATTTTCTTCCTGAGAAAAAACACACTTTAGAAGAATTGCGATACTGGTAAATAAAATTTGGCCATTCCATAGCATTGCCACCAAATATTGGCAATTCTTTTGGCATTGACTGTTGCGCTAAAACTGTTTTGAATTGTGAATCAGGTATTTGAAGATCACTTCCACTTTCCCTTTCAATACAAGTTGATTTGAAATAATGATTATTCACCTTATTTTCCATTTTCACACTTGAAGATGATCCGTTATCCGGTATTTTCTGCCATGGATGTTCTCCTTTAACCGATTTATTTATATCAGGTCTACTCACCCTCTCACTGAACTCACTTTTCTTTGAACTCATATCATCATCTGCCAATCGTGATAATTTCAACGCTAACTCAATATCAAGTATTCCTTCTTTCCTCTGAAGCAGCTCTTGTTCGATCTTCTTTTTTTTATCAAGGGCAAATTGAAGTTTCACTTGCTGAACTTGATTTACCGTTCTTTGTTTTTGACATATTCTGACTTCTGCTACGTTTGGAACTTTGAGAATTCGAAGGTACCGGTTAGACATTTCCAAAGTTTCGCTAATATTTGTCTTCTGCAGTCTGGTTTCACTTCTTTCAGCTAAGTAACTAAGAGATTTCAATAGCACCGGACAAGACTTAACTTGAGAAGCTAGTTTCTGACTTTCAGACTTTTCCCTGAGCCTTTGACTACGTCGTAACAGAAGTTTTTCGGGCATATAAACGCAGATTAGTTCTGTTGGCAGCGAAAGACCATTTGTTAATTATTAATCTCACTTTTCAGAAAGTCAAGAACAAAACTTTATTTATTATTTTATCTTAGCAATTAATACAAATCAACGCCAATTAGTCGAGGAATTCAAACAGTAACACTTTTTCATATTTTTCATATGGAAATAGACAAATACAAAGCCAGCCTGCCTTTCCCAGAAATTGAAGTTATTTGATAGGTAGAAAAATGCTTTTTTTCAGATTTTATAATGCAAATAGTATAATTCCTCATTTGTTTGTAGTAATCCCAGTGATGGGTTTGTTTAGTGCATTTGAATATGTTTAATGGCTTATCTCTTAGTTGTTGCAGATATTTTATATTATCAGTTATCCAAGGAGAGTATTTATAATCATTCCTTTATCGTACTTTTATAATAGTTGCATGTTCTTCGAATAGAAGTAAGATTTGTTCTGTGAAAAATTGTACTTTATCATCAATGTTATCGATTTCAAAGATTGATTGCCATGAAATTCCAAATCTTTATGGAAATGTTCTCGGTCTATATTTTTCAAGTCTCTGAATAAAAAAAATTGACGGGTGCGGAGAAGGAATCGCTTTTTATCATTCCTCACGTCTGTAGATGATCTGATATTCAGATATTGTAATATTGTTACTAACAAATATCATGTCTATCAATGATATTGAGTTTTTTGTTTGAAGGTGGTTGCCAATGTTTTGTGGTGTATTTCATCAGTTCGGACTTCCATTGTCTAATCTAATATAAAATTATTTGAAACCCT